>JACGAQ010001669.1:0-54108 GCA_014119065.1 Orius insidiosus
CCTCGATGCGTTAAATCCACGTCTGTTTCGTAACGTTTAATTCAACTCGTCCATCTTGAACAAATTAAGAAATTCGCGTTATCCCTAATAAGCTGTTTAGGGACACGAGCAAAGGACTGACAGAGGTAAAACGAACTTAAACCTCTATGTCTCCCTTGACAGAAATAATCTCTTATCCTCTCTTGTTTATCCGTGATAACATCGTCGAAAATGAACACAGAGTCCGGCTTCGACTCTTCCGGCCTTATCACCTCACAATTGTCCGAATACGTAAAATATCCAATTTCCGGTAGTTTCTTCATGACCTCTTCTAAAAACGTGTACTTGGGCTGACTTAACGATTTGCTATAAATGTAAATATTATCAAAACGTAAACCCTCATTGTCAAAAAGCAACGTTAATATTAAGTTTGTTTTTCCGCAAGCGCTCGGACCGGCGATTATGCATCTTATTGTGTCTGGGAATAAAGGTCCGTGTGTGGGGTTTCTTATCTCACGCCCTGCAACTATTTTATCCCAAGAGCCGACCTTGAGATAACCACCCGAGACTTTCCGGAACCGCATAAGTCTACGTCTGGAGTGTAAATGAATTTGAACTTCCGCGCGATCTCTTATATATAGGATGAGACGAACAGGTATCAATCAAGTTTCTGCAACCGAAGGAGTAACATCATGACGTCGTTCACGAAAACAAAGTGCTTATTCTACTTCTTCTTCTTCTTCCTCTTCGAAGGGGCGAAAACCTCGCCGCCCGCGAGTAAAAGGTGGAGATCTAAAATCGCTCATTAAAAAGGCTAAGGATTCGTTAAAAAATCTTGACCCAACTACGTCCTCCCGGAGCAAATAGGAGTCGCCTTACGTATACTTAAAAAGAACGTGAAAAACAAGTTTGCTAAAAAACCTCGAGTCTTACAGGTACCAAAACGGGGTGGTTTTTTACCTTTCTTATTAGCCGCTCTACCTGCTTTATCAGCTGTTGGTTCTCTGTCTGGAGGGGCGGCGGCGATTGCAAAGGCGGTGGTCACGGCAAAAGACGCTAGGGACCGTCTCGAGGAAATGAAAAGACATAATCATAAAATGGAGGAAGTCGCACTCGGTAAAGGTGTCTACTTAAGACCCTATAAAAGCGGCCTCGGTCTTTTTGTCTCTCCAAAAAACTTGTAATACGACTGCCTGAAAGGGCCTTAACTGATAGCGACCTCTACCGACTCATTAATAAGCTTCAAATACCTTTCTTTCGCGGGATATTTATGCGAGATTCACTTCCGAGAACCCCACCACGTACAACGGAAACAGGGATAATAAACCTTGATAGCTCAACGGGTCCCGGACGCATTGGGTCAGCTACTATAAAAAGGGACGTACGGTTTACTATTTCGATAGTTTTGGAAATTTACCTCCCCCGAAAGAATTTATAGATTACATACTCTCCTTATCACAGTCGTCTTTCGATAAAATTTAACCGTGATCGCTTTCAAGAATATAATACGGTAGTGTGTGGCCATCTCTGTCTATTGTTTTTAATTCTGCATACCCTATAAAAAGAAAACGTAATCTCGAGAGGTCGTTCATTATGTCTTTCACCTTATCTTTCTCAGGACGTACGTCACTTCTTTCCGAGGATCACTTTCCCCCCATTCACTTAGACGACCGTTATCAATGGGTGGTCGGATTACTCTCTTTCGAGTCCTTTCATTCGATCCAAATATTGACCATCGTAATTGCGCGATACAGATCGGTAATCTTCGTCATAAAATTCCGGAAGGGTGTTATGAGATAACGGACCTCAACAACACCATAGTCAAACAACTCAAAGAGAAAGCCGAACGCGATAAAAAAGAGGCACCGTATTTCTCCCTTTCTTTTAATCCGAATACGTTAAAGACCGAGTTGGTTTGTAGCGAGGAGGTTCGGTTGGGACCGTTCCCAAGATCAATCGGAAAACTCCTAGGGTTCGCTGACCGCGACAGGTTAGCCAAAAGCCCGGCGGTAAATGTTTCGTCATCCGTAGTTCAGATTTTCGATATGGCAACACTGTCAATCGAATCGAATATCGTTGGTGGCTCCTATAGAAACGGCAAAACCGCTCATATCCTTCATCAGTTCTATCCAACCGTTCCACCTGGGTATAAAATAGTAGAACGACCCTCGACCGTTGTTTATTTACCTCTCATAACCCGAGTAATCGACAACGTTACGATAAAAATAGTCGATCAAAACGGAGAGCCAGTCAATTTTCGAGGAGAGACCATCACAGTTCGGATTCATATTAAAAAAGTTCTTTAAGGAAGTTTAAAAGAAAGAAAAAAAGAGCCGCAACCCTTAGCCCGCGCAAAAGCCTTAGGTCAACGACTAGACTTAAGCCCCGACTAGGCCCCGACTAAGCCCCGACTAAGCCGACTAAGCCCCCGACTAGGCCCCCGACTTGGCTTAGGCCCCCGACTAAGCCCCCGACTAGGCTCCACGGTGGTCCCCAGCCTAAACTTTAACGATGGTTTTGATTTTCACGGCGGCGGCGGCGGCGGATGAGCAACGGAGAAGAAGGAGTTTAAAAGCCCATGATCGCTCTAGGAAGAAGCACAGTAGTGGAAAAGCACTCGTAGGAAGAAGACCTCTCCAACCGTTGAGCGCACAAAATTTATCTTTCTTAAAAAGTATCGGATTTCATCCTAAACAATGAGCAGCAGCTCTTCGATTCTCAACATTGGCCAAGGGGCGGTCTTTGATAACAGTATAACCAAGATCGAATATCATACTCATTTGCCGTATTCATCGACTAGTTTCGACCACTGCAACGAAGTCAGGATTCCGATTCAACATCAAGATAATTACATACTTCCCTCTCGCAGTTTTCTCTACGTGGAAGGGTTTCTGCTTAAAAAAGACGGAAGCGGTCCTAGTGAATATTATACACTCGCATCAAACGGTATTGCTCACGCTTTCGACGATATCCGTCTAGAGTTGAACGGCACGACAATCGACGAGTCGAGAAACCCAGGAATAACCACGACTTTGAAGAGTCTGACATCCGCGTCGAGAGCTTACGTTCGGACAGTATTACCTAACGCAGGATGGATCGCAGCAGCAGCAGATGGCCTCAACCCAATCGTTGACCCCAAAACTGGGTTTTTTAACGCCTGCGTACCTCTAAACGGGCTATTGGGATTTTTTGAAGACTACGATAAAATTTTATGCTCGGTTTCACTTGACCTTGTACTTATTCGATCGAGAAACGATTTGAATTCGATCGTACCGCTAGCTGGCGCCGCCGCTGAAAAGTTAGCCGCTGAAGAAGTTCGCATCGAGATTAAAAAGATCAGCTGGAAAGTGCCGTATGTGAGCGTCGAGGACAGGAAGAAAATTGAACTTTTATCCTACTTGGAAAAGGGTAAAACGATTTCCCTACCTTTTCGAACGTGGGCCTATCACTGTAACCCTAATTTGCCGGTGACCAATAAACATAGCTGGCTCGTGAAATCGTCTTCTCAAATAGAGAAACCTCGCTACGTGCTTTTAGCGTTTCAAACCGATAGAAATAACAAAAAAGATAAAAATTCGAGCGAGTTTGACCATTGTAAAGTTGTAAACATCAAAGTGTTCCTCAACAACCAGTGCTTTCCCTACGACGATCTCGGATTAGACTTTGAAAACGGGAAAACATCGATACTTTACGAAATGTATTCAAACTTTAGACAATCCTACTACGGCCTCATCAACAACGCTCACGATTCTGCGCCAGCTCTGAGTCCTTTGGAGCTTAGAAGAGACGCTCCGATATTTGTCATTGACTGCTCAAGACAAGTTGAAAGTCTCAAGGCCGCCCCAGTCGATATACGTATAGAAATAGAGAGCGCACAAAATTTCCCGGCGAACACCACCCCCATTGCGTTATTATCAACGATCGATTATGTCAGTATAACCCTTTGACAAGCGTGGTCCGTAGATAATAAAATCGGATGGACGGAAGAAAAAGGAATCATTCACTCGAGAAGAGATGAAGAACGCGGTTGTAGTGGATTTTCAAGGTTTTCAAAACCCGGAGGGAGGACATCGCCGCCATTTTATTGTCAAAGAGCTCGCCATCGTGGACCTTAAAACAGGAAATTGCGGACACTGGATTTTCCTACCACCTTCACCATCAGGAGAGACGTGGAGATATCATCGAGCAAATTTTTGGTGTACACGAAACCATCATTCGCTATCGACAGATGAAGGTTGTGTCTCTTATAGCCGTCTCAGGAGTATTTTGGGAGAGTATTTAAGAAGCTACTCTCTTATTTTTGTCAAAGGAAAGGAAAAATCCGATTTTTTAAGAACGTACTTTCACCACTCAGAAAATAAACAAGTTGTTGATATGGACTTTTTTCCGTCTTGGAGGAAACTTGAGATCCCTAAAACCTATTTTTGCTTACGTCATCATAGTCAAAATACGTTTTTTCGTTCTTGTTGTTGTGCGTTAGCGCTCGCTCGTTTGTACAGAGATAAACTTTTATGTGAAACTGATGTTATAAATAATAATAATTTTTAAATAAATTTTTTTTCCATCTTGTGTATAAATGTATTATTAATTTAACCCCGTCGCATTTTTTGAAACGTCTGCGCTTTTGATGGGAAACCCAAGTGTCTTTATATTCTCCGTAATGCATCTGACACCTTCGCATTATTTGCAACTCTTATGAAAAAGAAGGGGGAAAACTTAAGTTTCCCGGAATTGATTTATTTAGTATCTTGCTGTTGACCAGTTCGGTTCAAAAAAAAAAAATGTTTGTGTGTGAAAAGTGCGATAAAGCGTCTTTCTCTAGGAAAGACAACATGCTTAGGCATATGCAATCCTGTGGAAAAAGAGCGTCTATTAAAAAATGTGAAAAGTGCGATAAAGTGTTTTCGCGATCGGACTCTATGGTTCGCCATATCCGAAACTGCAATCACCCATCCGATAATGACGTCGAAATGGACGAAGTTCTTCAAAGAATTTGTAGCAAGTGCGCGAAAGATTTCCCTTCGGTTAATAAACGCGTTCTTCACGAAAGCAAATGCTTAGGCCCCTCGGATGTGACTCCATCAACTTCTACAGCTCAAGTTTCAACTTCATCGCTTCATGAAGAAATCGAGCAAGATCTCCTAAGAATCTGTACAAAGTGCGGAAAAGTCTTAAGGTCGCCCGAAAAGCGCGCTTCCCACGAAACGGTATGTCAACCTAAACGATTTATAAACGAACCAAATGTTGCCTCCCTTTTATCGCTACCCTATGGCGAAATTGTTGAGTACGAGACTGCTTTTTCGGGTCGTCTCAAGTCTTTCTGGATTCGTTCCGTGGAGGAAACGAGTAAACTATTAGACACCTTTCTATCGAGCGTATCAGAAGTGGTGATCTCAAAAATAGAAGAACTTTTAGGGGAGTACAGAGCCCTTAGAGTAAATTTTTGGGTGGACTGCATCTTTTACAATTTACATGAGGATAAACAGTTTTCGCTGAAAACAAAAAACGAAGAGCTCTTCGCAGAGACCGATGTAAAACTTTTCGTCTTGAAATCTTTCGAGAAGCTGCAAACCGAGGCTGAAGATTTGGAGACCAAAAATAGCGGATGGGCTTTGATACGAGTCGACGGCTTACGACTTCGTATAAATAAGTACAATCCGTTAAGAGCCTCGTCGTACATTCCGCTCCCTCCCCTCATAAGGAAAAGGAAGGCATGCGTAAACGTGAAGAATAACGACTCGGAGTGTTTTCGTTACAGCGTACTTACAAAATTAGTGACGAACGGGAATCCTGATCGAGTCAGGTCATACGTAAATCTCGACCATTCGTACGATTTCTCGATGCTCTCTTATCCAGTTCGGGTAAGAGAAATTCAGAGATTTGAAAGAGCAAATGACATTTCCATCAACGTTTTCGGCTTGACCGAAAATAAGAAGGTTTACCCGCTCAAAGTGGTAAAAAAAGAAAAAGAAGATCATCGAGATTTGCTCCTCATCTCAAACAATGAGGTAAACCATTATGTTTATATTGCCAATTTTCCAAAATTGATCACTCGGCAATTGAACGCGCGTGAACATCGCATAGAGATCTGCAAACGATGTTTTCATATTTCGACAACCGAGAGTTGCCCGCTCTCGACAAATTAAAACAACATAAAATGCTATGCGACAAAAATGAAATCGCAAAAATAGAGCTCCCCCTTAAAAAGCCATTCGTACGTTTTGAAGAGTTTGAACGAAAATTAAGGGTTCCGTTTGTGGCATACGCGGACTTCGAAGCTATTCTAAAACCTCCGATGAACAACAACGAAGATGACACCCTCCGGACAAAGAAAATTAACCAACACGTCCCCATGAGTTTTTGTATCTATCTTAAAATCGCAGATGATGTTAAAGAAGCCGTAAGAAACATTTTGCCGGACGAACCTTACTTGTACCGGGGGAGGGACGCTCCGAAGAAGTTTGTGGCGTATTTGAAAGAGCTGGCGGAAAAAATAGACGAGATTTATAACACCAATGTTCCAATGAAACCTCTTTCCAATGAAGAAAACCGGCGGGCCGACAATTGTTCGAGTTGTCATCTTTGTGACAAAACATTCGTCATCGGAGATATTAAGGTCAAGGACCATTGTCACATAACGGGGAAGTTTCGTGGTGTTGCTCACCAAACTTGCAACTTGAGAGCGGTTAATCCACGTTTCTTCCCCGTTTTGATACACAATCTCAGCGGGTACGACGCCCATTTCATCATTACGGAATTGAGTTACGACCAGAAGAACGTCGACATAATCCCGACTAGCGAAGAAACGTTTATTTCTTTTTCGAAATGTATCAGCGATACGATGAAAATCCGATTTCTGGATACATTTCGATTTTTACAATCAAGTTTGGCAACCTTAGCTGGGAATTTGCCTCAGCTAAAAGAAATAGACTCCTTTTTCCGGGAAACACATCTTTATTGCGTCAAAAGGGTGTGTTCCCCTACGAATACGTCGACTGCTGGGAGAAACTGGAAGAAACTCGTTGCCAAGCAAGGAGGCCTTCTACAGCACTCTCTCCGGCAGTCACATTTCCGACACCGAATATGAATTAGCCAAAGAAATTTGGAGCGTCTTTGGCTGCCGGAACTTGGGAGAATATAGTGACGTTTACCTGAAGACGGACGTCGCTTTGTTGGCGGACGTCTTCGAAAATTTTCGCCATATTACTCTCAAGAGCCACAAACTTGACCCTGCGCACTTTTTTACCACCCCAGGGATGACCTGGAGCGCTATGCTACGCTTCACAGGAGTAACCCTGGAGCTCCTGACGGATTATGATATGATCATGATGGTCGAAAGCGGTACGTCAATATCTTTTTTTTTTTGTGACATTTATTTATTTTTTTTTTTAATTTAAAGGAATCCGCGGCGGTATCTGCCAGGTCTCGCATCGTCACGCGGAGGCGAACAATAAATTTATGAATGACGACTATAATCCATCTAAAGAGTCGTCATTCATAATTTATCAAGATTGTAATAACCTTTACGGTTATGCAATGACGCAGCCTCTACCTTTTGGGGGGTTTGAGTGGTTGGACCCGAATGTAATGACTGAACAAGATATAATATCTTTAGACGAATTTGGAGACGAAGGTAAAAAAAAACGTTTTCATTTTTATATGTATTTAATTTTTTTTCCAGGTTATATTTTTGATGTAGATCTTAAATACCCGGACCATCTACATAAAGATCATAACGATCTTCCGTTTTTGCCCGAAAAAATAGTAACAAAAAGCGGACAAGAAAAACTTACTCTCCATTTCGACGACAAAATAAATTACGTTGTACATTACCGGGTATTGCAACAAGCAATGAAACAAGGTATCTCTCTAATTAGAATAAATAGAATTATTAAATTTAAGCAATCATGTTGGCTTGCCCCTTATATTCAGTATAATACAGAGTTAAGGAGGAAAGCCACCAATGATTTCGAAAGGGACCAAACGAAATTATACAACAATGCCGTGTATGGCAAAACCATGGAAAATATCAGGAGAAGGTCCAACATTAAATTAATCGTCGATCCCGAAAAAATTGAAAAAATTATTTCAAAACCAAATTTCGTGGATCGTACGATTTACAATGAAAATTTAGCGTTAGTGAAATTGGCTAAGAGGAAATTAGTCTTCAATAAACCAATTTATATAGGAATGACCATTTTAGATTTGTCAAAATTCCATATGTATGACTACCACTATAGCGTAATTTTAGAAAATTATGAGCATGAAGACGTAAAGTTGCTATACATGGATACAGACTCCTTTATCTATAAAATAGCAACGGATGACATTTACGAGGACATGTTCATAATGCGTACCTACTATGATTTTTCCAACTATCCAGCCACCCACCGGAATTTCACAAATTTTAATAAAAAGGTTTTGGGTAAATTTAAAGATGAAATGGGTGGAGAAATCATAGAGGGTTTTGTAGGCTTAAGGGCAAAAATGTATTCGATAAAATTGTACAAGAACCCGTTTGAAATTAAAAAATTAAAAGGTATTAAAAAAAATGTCGTTGATAAGGAAATCACTTATCAAGATTATTTAAATTGTTTAAAAAACAGCATATCGTATCGGCACAAAATGTCAGTAATAAGATCGTCTAAACATCAAATTTACACTCTAACTATAGACAAAAAGTCACTGTCGCCCGATGACGATAAAAGAGTTATAATGGACGATGGTATTTCGACTTTAGCCATCGGACATTGTAGCACTAAAAATTAGTTTCTCTAAATTTTTTTTTGTACAATTTTAGCGAATACATTTTTGCCAAAAAAAAAATTATTTTTAATATTGTAAAATTAAACTAAGAGTGAAAAATATTGTGTGTTAATGTAGAATAAGTTTTTTTTTTTTGTAAAGATAATTTGTTTAAATAATGTAAGTAATATGTATAAATATGCTTCAAAGGGAGATACCTTGTTTTAATCAGAAATTAAACTTTTTATTGCTTTTGTAAATATGAAAAGAAGAATATGTAATGTAAAATAAGGATTGTACATAATATTAAAATTAAGAAACTTATTAAATTGTTCTAGAAGTTTTTCTTTTTTTTTTTTTTCTTTTCCCCATTTAGAAGAGAATCCTTCCAAGGTGACTTGGACCTACTTCTGTTAATTTTGGATTAATTCTAGGAACCCAAATGGTGGAGACTTCAAGAATATTTTCATTTTTAAAGTTTTTTTTATTAAATAAATAAAGGGGAAAAAAATGTCTAGACGTGGTCAGATGACCTCTCAGACTCTCAGATTTCATGGGGGGAAGGCTGTTGACGCTTGACAATGACCTCATAGGCTCGGTGACGTAGGAGAGGACAGGGAAGGGCGAGGGGTCGGAGTCTATGATCCATTAATTAGTAATGATGAACAATAAGACGGCGTAGTGTAGTGGATAAGGTGATAGACTCCCATGCAGGAGACTCGGGTTCGAATCTCGGAGCAGAAGAAAAATTTTTTATGTCGGTAGACTTGGTTTATGGTAGGCGAGGGGGGTAGGTAGGCAGGGGGAGGGGGAGGGGGTAGTGGAAGACGAGGAAGGGCAGGAGGGGAAGGGGGGGGGGGTAGTGAAGACAAGGTGAGGTGGAGCGATGGGCAAGGCGGAAGGGTAGGTGGAGTCTGACTCAGCCTCCGCCTCCACTTGAGCTAGAACCGGCCTTTTTTATCTACTCCGGCCGGCACCACAGACAAAGTTGAGATCGGTAAAGATCAATACATATTTGATTTGACCCTCCGGGGTCCGGAAGATCCTTCCCCAAAAACCCGACGTCGAGGGTATCACAATGACTTCTTTAAGGAAGTGAAAATTTGGGAAATAAGGAAGAAAATGCAATCGGTACTTTTCCTGAGGATTTTCCTGGCACTCCCCCCCCCCCACCCTCCGGGGACACTAGAGCCTTATATACTTTAAAAAAAATGATGACAAAAGACCTTTCCTTTTGCCTTTTTAAGTCAATTTTACATTTCTGTCGTACCCATTTAGATAAAAAAAACCGCTCGGTCGGACGATTTATAAATTCAGAATCTACATTGTTTTAGTCGACATAAGATCTTTCACACACGAATTGCTTTATCATCTTTTGTTTGACTCGCGGTTTTCAGTCAAAGACTTGCAGTTAAAAAAAGAGGAAAACTGTGTAATCATTGACCTTTTGAAACTAAGTGGGAACCCTTGTAGAATGAATTTCGATTTTTTTTTCTTCCTCTCCAGTATCTACTTAGTTTTTGCCTGTTGACACGTCGCTACGTGACAGGATTGTTGAGGTCAAGGGTTACGCTTTGTCAACCGTTAAATAACAGCCCTTTATCACATGAATGAAAAAAAAAAATTCTTTTTTTCTTAAGAATGAAGTTAATTTAAGTATTTCCGGCCACCTTAAGTGGATCGATAAAATTCAAAGACGAGCTTTCACTTCTTTGATCTTTTTCTATCATTTACTAACGCTAGAAAACGAACCAATACTACTTTCATTTTATTTTTATTATAAAAAATCTTTAAGGGTAAACTTACATAATCGTATCATCGGAATTTAAACAGGTGGATATAAAATAAATTACAAACGAGTTAAGTGACGTAAAAAACCGAGATGAAAATAGTAGAAATCGAAAAAAAATTGGTAAATAAAGTTATTTAATTAAATGAGATTTTTATATCCCTTTACATAAGAAAAGTTAACTGATAAAAGTTACTGATAATCGATTCGGTTTTTTTCGCTGTCAAAGTTTTCCCTTGTAATTTAATTTAAAGTTTGCAGTAAAAAAACGGCACCAAATACAAAAAACCAAATGACCTGTTTCCATTTCCCAATTCTATTAATTCAACATTCTCGCAAGATATTGAGTTACTCGCTTCTGCGTATCTGTTACCATGAGAACATGTGGTTAACGTCTTTCCCGAGTTTTTTTAGGGTTTTTTTTACCCTTGCTAATTGATATTTTCTTACATCCTATTTCCTTTTTTGATTATTTGTAAAAGATAAAAGTTAATTATGTCGATTAAAAAGAGGTAGACATTGAATATATCCATAAATGGCAATAGTACGGATATAGCTATGAAGACTTGTCTAGCTTTGGCGTCTCAAATAATGAATGAAAACAGGCAATTAAGTTTCCTTTTTTAAACAAATAATTCTGATTATTCATAGCGACCTAGAGAACGTATTTACCGGGATTAGGAGAGTTTTCCTGGGTGAATTGGCTGAAAAGCCAATCGCTAAATATGCAGAAAAAGAAACTTTTCGATCTGATTTTCAGCATTTTTCCTGGGTTTTTTTGGACAAAAAAACTACTTTTACCAGGATTTTTGGGAGTTTCTTAGTTTTTTGGACCGAAAAACCAGCTTAAGAAATTTTTCTGAAGTTTTCCTAACTATTTAGGGAGGAAAAATCATATTTATTGGGCTTCCCGTAGTTTTCCTCGGTTATTACGATAGGAAGCTCCCAATTTTTCGGTGTTCCAAACCTTTCTATACGCTAAATAGGCCGAAAAAGGACCCTTTTAGCCGGATTTTCGGTTTTTTTTCCCGGCTTTCTGACAAAGAAAACAACTTTGTTCAGGATTTTTGGGAGTTTCTTAAATTTTCGACCAAGAAAACAGTTTTACAAAATTTTCTGAAGTTTTCCTAACTATTTAGGGAGGAAAAATCATATTTATTGGGCTTCCGGTAGTTTTCCTCGGTTATTAGGGTAGGAAGCTCCCAATTTTTCTGAGTTTCAACCGTTTTATACGCCCGATATGCCAAAAAAGGACCCTTTCAACCGGATTTTCGGTTTTTTTCCCGGCTTTTTGACCAAGAAAACAACTTTGTACAGGATTTTGGGGAGCTTCTTAAATTTTTCGACCGAGAAACCAGCTTTACAAAATTTTCTGAAGTTTTCCTAACTATTTAGGGAGAAAAAATCATATTTATTCGGCTTCCGTTACTTTCCTCGATTATTAGCTGCAGGCTCCCAATTTTTCTGAGTTTCAACCGTTTTATACGCTTGATATACCGAAAAAAGACCCTTTAACCGGATTTTCGGTTGTTTTTTCACGGCTTTTTGACCAAGAAAACAACTTTATACAGGATTTTTGGGAGTCTCTTAAATTTTTGGACCGAAAAACCAGCTTTACAGAATTTTCTGAAGTTTTCCTAACTATTTAGGGAGAGAAAATCATATTTATTGGGCTTCCGGTAGTTTTCCTCGGTTATTAGGATAGGAAGCTCCCAATTTTTCTAAGTTTCAACCGTTTCTTACGCCCGATATGCCAACAAAGGACCCTTTAAACCGGATTTTCGGTTTTTTTCCCCGGCTTTTTGACTAAGAAAACAACTTTGAACAGGATTTTTGGGAGCTTCTTATATTTTTCGACCAAGAAAACAACTTTACCAAATTTTCTGACTTTTCCTGACTATTTAGGGAGGGAAAATCATATTTAGTGGGCTTCCGGTAGATTTCTTCGGCTATCAGGCTAGAAACTCCCAATTTTTCTGAGTTTCAACCGTTTTATACGCTCGATATGCCGAAAAAGGACGCTTTTAACCGGATTTTCGGTCTTTTTTTCGGTTTTTTGACCAAGAAAACAACTTTGTACAGGATTTTTGGGAGTTTTCTTGGTTTTTTTTGTCCGAGATTAAATTTTCAGGAATTTTTTCGAGGTTTAGAAGCCCTCTTTTTTAGAGTTTATACCAATTTCCTCACTCAGAAGACAGAAAGAAAATCGTCGCGTTAATTCTAACACCGGACAAGTCATTTTTTTTTTTCAGTTTTGAGCCATTGTTTCTGATGGTAATTTTTGTGGTGGATCGAATTCCGTTAGCAGATTAACCCTGTAATCAACAGAAAACGCGTAGTTCGCGATTTAGCCAACAGGTAATGCATTGATTCAAATGATAAATTAATCCGTATTTTGGCTCTCCTGAAAACCTTGGAAAAATGACTTGTCCGGTGTTAGAATTAACGCGAAAAAATAGTCCTTTTTGACAAAGAACGCCGTTTTTTAAACGTTTTTCTCAACCTTATAACCGAAACAAAAAAATCCTTTATTAACGGATTTACGGAAGGTTTCCTCTGTTATCGATTAAAAACCCTTTTTTTTGCGGTTTTTCGTGCGGGAAAACCATTTTTTTTAACCAGATTTCAAGGAGTTTTCTTCAATTTTAAGACTGAAAACTCTCTTTGTAACAGATTTTTGTCGTTTTCCTTAGTCTTCCGGCCAGGAAACTCTTTTTATATCAGATTTTTAGGCCTTATTCCCACAATTTTAAAAGAAGAAACGATAAAAAAAAGAAAAAAGCGATTAAGATCTTTGACAGCACGATGGACTATATTTGATGTGCCCAATTGCTAATCCAATTTTCAACGGAGTTTCCAGCAAACGTAGGTAAGGTTTGATGTGACGTAAGCGATATGCTGAATGATCTCGTTTTAAATACAGACGTCTCCCACTACGCGTTAAGAAAGGACAATTGATTCTATTAATTACATTAAAAGGTCGCCGACCTAACAACAATAACCTAAAAGCAATTAGTGTACACAGGTTAGCGGTTCGTTTACAGTTAAAAGGGGGGAAGGGCTTTTCAATGGATTCTATCGGAGAGGATATGCAAATAGAATTGTTTCTATGCAGCAAAAACGGTCCTCACTAAATCTAGAGACCGGTTCTACACACGTACAACTCCGCACGTTTGTTCAATAAGTGTCTCCAAGACATTCAATGCCTTTTATGTGTGAATTAATATAATGACCTCTTTTGAAGGGAGGATTGTCCGCCTGGAATTGGGCCAGTAGAAGATTTTCAACCTGTTGAGACAACGAACTTCTGCAGCAAAAAATTTTAGTTGAAAAATTTGTTTATTGCACCTGAGGGGTGTGAAAAGAGGGGTCAAGGGAGTCTATAACAAAGGGCCGACAAAGAATGTCTCGACTATCCAACGCTACCATATAAAGTCTACCCCCACCAGTAATAAGGTGTAAATTCGCATTATTTATATGTCCCGAGAAGGCGGCCTTGTTTACAAGGACTATTAAATCAATTCGATCGCCATCATTTATCAATTATCTAAACGAGTGTGGATATCGGGTTTTGCAGTAGCATTCACAATAGTGTGAAACTCCTTAATAGGCTTTTACCACCATCGAATCTTGAGGAACAATACGGCTGAACACCGTTAAACATAACTCATTTCAACTTAAAGCAGTTGAACATAAAAAATCTGTAGTTCACCATAATTTCGGCATGAAGCTCTCAAAAGTTCAAAAATTTTGAGCATAATTTCAACATAAGGCGTTTCGCTATAAACGACTTCAATAAATGCAAGTCGACATAAAAAAAAGTGCAAGTCATCATAACGCTTCTCACCATAAAAGCCTCTCTTTAAACTTTTTGTTTCGCCATAAAATTTTTTATGACGTTTGGGCATAATACATCTCACCATAAACTAGGGACAGCGGAAGAGAAAGCCTACTTTCGCAGTTTAAAACGCGATTATGGCGAAACGACAAATACCTTAAAACTTGACAGTTCACCATAATGGGTTAATTTTTTTCCTCTCGCGAAGATGTGCGAATTACATTATGGTGAGCGGGCATGATGCAATTGAACATAAAGCTCTCAAAAGTTCAAAAATTTTGAGCATAATTTCATCATAAAGCGTTTCGCCATAAACGACTTCAATAAATACTAGTCGACATAAAAGAAAAGGGCAAGTCACCATAACGCTTTTCACCATAAAAGCCTCTCTTTAAACTTTTTGTTTCGCCATAAAACTGTTTCTGTCGTTTTGGCATAATACATCTCGCCATAAAATAGAGAAAGCGAAAGAGCAAACCCCTACTTTCGCCGTATAAAACGCGATTATGGCGAAACGACAAAAACCTTAATACTTGGCAGTTCACCATAATGCAATTCAACATAAATCATCTCACCATAAACTAGGAAAAGGAAGCAGGCAGCCAATGGGATTTTATAAGACAAGGGGTTAAATTGTTTTCCTCTTGCGAGGATGTGTAAATTGCATTATGGTAAACTGTCAAGTTTTAAGGTTTTTGTCGTTCTGCCATAATCGCGCTTTAAACGGCGAAAATAGGCTTGCTCTTTCGCTGTCCCTAGATTATGGTGTGATGTATTATGCCCATACGACAGAAACAGTTTTATGGCGAAACGACAAGTTCTTTAAAATAAAAGTTTCCTTTATGTTCAACTGCGTTATGTTGAAACGACAGATTATATGTCGAAACGACAAGTATTTCTCTTCTTTATGGTGAGATGTGTTATGTTGAAATGCATTATGGTGAACGTTTTTGATTATTTTCTTTATGTTGAGTTTCAGATTTTTTTATGGTGAACGATAACTCCCGATTTCTGCTATTTTATGGTCAAATGCATTATGGCGAACCGCATTACGTCGACACGTATTCACACGAACAATACTTGTAGTTCCAAAATGTCAACTGTTCTTTTAAACTTTTAGACTTTAATTAAACACCTCCTAAATGAGGAAAGCCCCCGGAATAATTCCCTCATTTATTGTTTCAAACGGAGAAAGTAAAAAAATGGGACTTCATTTTTTTCCTCTTTTCCACCCTAACTCAGGGGCTTTTATCGAGCGTTTACGTTTTATCACAAGCGGGCACTTCGATAATTCATTCGGTGATTCATGGAGACAAAAAAGGCCATTTATAAATCGAATATTTTTGTTTTACTATCCCGTAAATTCTCCTTAGTAGGTGCCGTTTCGAATTTCTCATTGTAATCATACTGAATAGTTGGGTTCCTACTGAATATTGCATAATTTCCGAAACATCATCCGTCTGTTGTCACCCATTTGAATTGAAATATGGCCAGACATTTTAATCATGGAAATGCACTAGGATATTGCAATAATTTGTTTATGAAATAAATATTTTTAAAAGTTTTAATTTCCTCCACGTCGGGTTTTTTGGGGGAAGGGTTTTCAGACCCCGAAGGGTCAATTCGAAAATTGATCTTAACCAATCTCAACTTTGTCTGTGCTGCCGGCCGTCCGTCCGTAGCATTTTTCCCGCATTTACGGCCACAGTTTTCAACCGGTTTTCACCAAATTTTCTTTAGCCGGTGAACAAGAAAATTAAGAGGGCGATTTTTGAATTTCGAAAAATGGCGTAGATATTATGTCTGTTTGAAATTTTAAAAAATTGGCTGCGGCCGATTTTCACCAAATTTTCATTAATTACTCCTCATATTTTTCACGGTTTTTAGGTGTAAAAAAAATTATCATTTTTTTAAACATTAATTATCATTTTAGTAGGGAGAAATTTCATACTTCCACGCCTTACGAGAGGGACCTCTCTTTGGCAAAAATCCCATTATTTCTACCTTGACATTTAGAAATTAGAAAATTTTCAGAAAAAAAAGCGCAAATTTAAAAAAGAAAACTCGGAAATTTGTCAAAAAAAAAGTTGGAAAATTTTTCGACAAAAAATTCCTTATTAGAAAATTTTTGGGAAAAGAACTTTCCCTCCGTTATACTCCCCGCTCCGTTATACTTCCCCTCTGTAATACATCCCCCTCCTATATATTTACTTCTCTTTAAGGAACTACTTTTCGTTGGAAGCTCTTCAAACTAGTACTTTTTTCGGGAAAACTGCTCCCTAAGCCGTGTAGAGATATCCGAAATAACGAGAATGAGCTTTCGTAAAACTTTTTCGATGATTTTTAGTGCCCAAATATAGGAAACTACTTTTAGGCATCTTCTCTCTGTCTAACAAATTGATGCCCGATCCGCCTGTTCGATATTAGAGATGAAAATATATTAAACTGCCATTTTTTGAGGACTTTTTTTCCCTCCTGGGCGATTCCTTTTTAAATTTACACTTCCAAAAATATTTGGTCCTCCGTTTATCGGGAGAGCTAATGAGTGGAGTCTGAATTCCAGCGGTCGGACCAAAAGGGGCGACGACTGATTTTCCCACTAATTACCACGGAAAAAAAAATACGGAATAGAAAAGGTCAGAGCACCCGACTTCTAAATTAAAATCTCGTAAAAACAAAAGAAGAAAAAATTACTTCTCGTATACCGTTAGAAGAAAGGATGAATCGTAAAAATTAGATAAGCCAGACTTTATAGCAAGACCTTGCGTAGACAATCCTGGAAATTGCGCAATCTTCCAAAAGACAGGCTACTTGCCAACTATTGAAGGAAACGCATATTATAAAAGAAATATTGAATATTTTCACACTCGAAATCAACACAAAAAGCCAATAAAACAGTCACCAAGATAAAAAAAACCTTCCTTATTATAAATACCGTTTCTAAATATATTTTCTGTATTAAATATAAATTTAAAACACCCTACAAGATTCTTGAATGTTTTATTTTCTAAATAATGAGTCACTTTATAATTTGCAACCGACGAATGAATAGTTAAAAAGCCAACTACGGGGACGTTTGTCAATTTAAGAGGTTCAAAGGAATTTAGATTAGAAATAAAAATATGTTGTGAAGGATAAATAAAAAAAACAGGAGGAAACGGCAGGAAAGGAGGCAAAAAATGGGTCGATCCGACATCTTCATCTAGTGTATTTAAAGAGTGGGGGGAGTGACCTTGAACAGTGAACCGACTTTTTGACACCTCGGAGAGTGGGGGTTACCACAGTCTTTGTACCGAATGAGGCGTTTTCTTCAGATTTTTGGCTGTAAAACACCTTTTTAGTACATTTTTGGGCTCTTTTCAAAGCTTTTAAGCACTATTTGCAGTTTTGTGGTATTTCAACGGGATTTTTAGACATGTTTCTCATTTCCTCGTTCTACAAACCCCACTTTTCACCGTTTTTTCGAGCATATTCCCTGATTTTCAGGCGTTTTCTCGGTTTCTTCAACTGATAAACCCCAAAATTGCAGATTTTAGGACTTTTTAAACCTCGTTTTAAGTAAAATTTTAAGCAATTCGTCATAAAAAACCCCCTATTTACCCGTTCACGCGCACTTTTTAGCTCGTTTTTCAAAGCTCTATCTCAATTGTTAGGTCAAATAATCCCATATTGGCAGGATTTTAACAGGATTACCCATGTTTTTGGCGTTTTTCTTATTTTTTTCGTCCTTTAAACCCCACTTTTGCCTGGATTTTCAAGCATTTCCCTCGATTTTTCAGGCGTTTTCCTCCGTTTTTTTAACCAATAAACCCCAAAATTGTGGAATTTTTTTTAAATCCCATTTTGGCAAGATTTTACCAGGAGTACCCGTGTTTTGGGCGTTTTTCTCATTTTTTTTTCGTCCTATAAACCCCACTTTTGCCTGGATTTTCAAGCATTTCCCTCGATTTTTCAGGCGTTTTCCTCCGTTTTTTCAACCAATAAACCCCAAAATTGTGGAATTTTTTAAAATCGCATTTTGGCAAGATTTTACCAGGATTACCCGTGTTTTGGGCGTTTTTCTCATTTTTTTCGTCCACTTTTCACCGTTTTTTCAAGCATTTTTCCCGATTTTTCAGGCGTTTTCTCGGTTTTCTCAACTAATAAACCCCAAAATTGGAGATTTTTTGACTTTTAAAACCTTGTTTTGTGCAAAATTTTGTCATAGAAACCCCCTTTTTACCCGTTCACGCGTACTTTTTAGCTCGTTTTTCAAAGCTCTATCTCAATTTTTAGGTCAAAAAATCCCATATTGGCAAGATTTTAACAGGATTACCCATGTCTTTAGCGTTTTTCTCATTTTTTCGTTCTACAAACCCCACTTTAGCCTGGATTTTCAAGCACTTCCCTCGATTTTTCAGGCATTTTCCTCCATTTTTTCAACCAAAAAACCCCAAAATTGTGGACTTTTAAGAATTTTTTCACCGCATTTAAGTGATATATCAGTTATTCGTCAAAGAAGCCCCTGTTTACCACCCTTTCACGCGTACTTTTTAGCTCGTTTTTCAAGCTCTATCTCAATTTTTAGGACTAAAAATCCCATTTTGGCAAAATTTAACGAGGATTACCCGTGTTTTTAGGCGTTTTTCTCATTTTTACGTTCTATAAACCCCATTCTTTCTTGGATTTTCAAGCATTTCCCTCGATTTTTCAGGCGTTTTTCTCCGTTTTTTCAACCAAAAAGCCCCAAAATTGTGGACTTTTAGAATTTTTTCACCGCATTTAAAGCGATATATCAGTTATTCGTCATAGAAACCCCCTGTTTCCCGTTCAAGCGTACTTTTGAGCTTGTTTTTCAAAGTTCTATCTCAATTTTTAGGTCAAAAAATCCCATATTGGCAAGATTTAACAGGAGGTTTTAACAGGAGGTTTTTTTTTTTGGCGTTTTTATCATTTTTTGTTCTATAAACCCTACTTTTTCCTTGATTTTCAAGCATTTCCCTCGATGACCTGATTTTTCAGGCGTTTTCCTCAGTTTTTTTCAACCAAAAAACCCCAAAATTGTGGACTTTTAGAATTTTTTGAGCGATATTTCAGTTATTCGTAAAAGAAACCCCCCTGCTTACCCGTTCAAGCATACTTTTTAGCTCGTTTTACAAAGCTATATCTCAATTTTTAGGTCAAAAAATCCCGTATTGGCAAGATTTCACCAAGATTGGAGTGTTTTTAGGCGTTTTTCTCACTTTTTTTTGGACTATAACACCATTTCTGCCTGGATTTTCAAGCATCGCCCTCGATTTTTCAGGCGTTTTCCTCCGTTTTTTCAACCAAAAAAACCCAAAATTGTGGACTTTTAGAATTTTTTGACCGCATTTTAAGTGATATATCAGTTATTCGTCAAAGAAACCCCCTGTTTACCCGTTCAGGCGTACTTTTTAGCTCGTTTTCAAAGCTCTATCTCAATTTTTAGGTCTAAAAATCCCATTTTGGCAAAATTTTACCAGGATTACCGTGTTTTGGCGTTTTTCTCATTTTTAAGTTCTATAAACCATACTTTTGCCGGGATTGTCAAGCATTTCCCTCAATATTCAGGCGTTTTCATCCAATAAACACCAAAATTGTGGACTTTTAGAATTTTTTCACCGCATTTTAAGCGATATATCAGTTATTCGTCAAAGAAGCCCCCTGTTTACCCGTTCACGCGTACTTTTCAGCTCGTTTTCCAAAGCTCTATCTCAATTTTTAGGTTTAAAAATCCCATTTTGACAAAATTTTACCAGGATTACCTAATTTTACAGTACCTATTGGGCGTTTTTCTCATTTTTTTCCTCCTATAAACCCCACTTTTGCCAGGATTTTCAAGCATTTCCCTCGATTTTTCAGGCGTTATCCTTTGTTTTTTCAACCTATAAACCCCAAAATTGTGGACTTTTTTTTTAAATCCCATTTTTGCAAAATTTTACCAGGATTTCCCGTGTTGTGGCGTTTTTCTCATTTTTTTCGTCTTATAAACCCCACTTTTGCCTGGATTTTCAAGCATTTCCCTCGACTTTTCAGGCGTTTCCTCCGTTTTTTTAACCAAAAAACCCAAAATTGTGGAGTTTTAGAATTTTTTGCACCGCATTTTAAGCGATATTTCAGTTATTCGGCATAGAAACCCCCAGTTTACCCGTTCAGGCGTACTTTTTACCTCGTTTTTAAAGTTCTATCTCAATTTCTAAATGGTCTAAAAATCCCATTTTGGCATGATTTTTCCCCCGAAAAAACCCCCTTTCAAACTGAATTTTCTGCCATTTGGACGCAGTGCCTCCTGAAGGCAAGAAACAATTTTTAAAACTACTTCCTCCTTCCTCATCTGCTTTCATTCCCCCAGCGTTGTCCACAGTGGGCGAAGTTAGAAGTTTCGCCGTGTTCTAATTACCTTGAACTGGCGATACACCTGCCTATGAATAAACATACGCTCTTCGCACTAGGCGTGTCCCGCGAAGACCGCGTAGAAAAAAAAGGGTGGAGAGTGAAATAAAATAAAATTAACATAAAATCGTGACCGCTTTTGTCAAGATTTTTATCTTTTCACGTGCGTAAAGAGTCATTGTCCGCATTTTTTTTCTTCCCTCAATACAAAGATCTTCCGCAACAATAGCCCTTTTATGATTTTAACATATTATCAATTTTCAAGACAATCTCATTGTGTATTTTCAGAGAAGGTTGATTATAGAAAAATAATTAAGTTTTTAAAATTATAAGGGAAATTGAATCTTAAGCTTTATTAAAAAGGAACGACCGGTTAATTACAAAACGGCACATACAGATAAGTAAGGAAACGTAAGCCAGTTTTAGCTTCCATACCTTTAATTGAACTCGGTCATTAATAATTTTCAATTGAATCGAGTGTTACAAAAATGTTGAAAGTTATTAAAGACATCAACGCCTTCATATTTTCCCCGCACCTTTTAATTAATATATTAATTTAAAATTTAAATTGATACCGAGATAAACGTAATTTTTATTGTTGCAATTTCTAGGCGGTATTAAAAGGAAAGTTTATACTGTATAAACTCAACTACTTTATAATCAAAGCTTATTTTTACGTTTAAACATTTACGATTCTGCGAACTAGAGCAATCTCTATTTTTGAATCAAAACAATCGTTTTTCTTAGAGAAAAAAGCTTACCTTCCACGAAGAATTCTCCTCAATTTCTGAAAAAAAAATTATCATTCTATTAATATTCATAAAAATAGAAATGAAAAATACATGAAAGTTATGAGAAAGGCGGAAAAACGGTTATTTCATGGCCGAAGGACCGAGAAAAACAGAAAACCCAGAGTGACCCAGTAAAAACGGTCGTTTCTGAGGAAAAAAAATTTTTTTGAGAAAACCCAAGAATTTATGTAGAAGGTGTTTTTCTAGTAAAGGACGGCGGAAATTAAGTAAAACGAGTGATATTTAGACAAAATATCGAAAAAATCAGGCAGAAGGAAAAGAAAATGACGATAAAATAAGTAAAACTCATTTTGGCATAAAAAAAGTACTGGTTTGAAGAGTTTCCAAGGAAAACTTCCTTAACGAGAAGTAACAACATACGAGGGGAAGTATATAGGAGGGGAAGTAGAACGGAGGAGGAAGTATGGGAAGGGAACGGAGGGGGAAGTATATGGGAGGGGAACGGAGGGGGAAGTATAAGTGAGGAGAAGTAAACAGAGGGGGTAGTATAACGGAGGGGGAAGTATAAGGGAACGAAAGTATAACGGAGGGGGATGTAAAAGGGAGGGAAAGTATAAGGAAGAGGAAGTATAACGGAGGCGGATTTTTTTTTTTTTCGAAAAATTGTCCGAGTTTTTTTTTTTTCGTAAATTTTCCGAGTTTTTTTTCGAAATTTTTCAATTTTTTTTTCCAAAAAATTTTCCGAGTATTTTTTTCGAAAAATTTTCTGTTTTTTTTTCAAAAATTTTCTGTTTTTTTTTCAAAAATTTTCTAATTTTTTTTTCAAAAATTTTCTAATTTTTTTTTCAAACATTTTCCAAGTTTTTGTTAAAAAAAGTTTCCGAGTTTTTTTTTTTTCGAAAAATTTTGCGAGTTTTTTTTTTTAATTTTCTAAGTTTTCTTATTTAAATTTGCGCTTTTTTTCCGAAAAATATCCAAGTTTTTTTTTTTTTCGAAAATTTTTCAAGTACCTATCATGGTAGAAATATAAAATTTTCGCCCAAGGGAGGTCCCTCTCAAACGGGTGGACGTATGAAATTTCTCCCTACTAAAATGAAAATTAATGTGGAAAATTGACAATTTTTTTTACACCAAAAATTTTTAAAAAATATAAGGAATATTTGGTGAGAATTTGGTAAAATCGGTTCAAAAAAGGTTCAAACGTGCATATCTCCGCCATTTTTTCGAAATTCAAAAATCCCAGACGATAATTTCTTGTTCAGCTATTCAATAAGGTGTGTGAAAATTTGGAGAAAATCGGTTGGAAACTGGCCGTAAAATGTTCCGGAAAAAATGCTACGGCCGGCCGGCACCACAGACAAAGTTGAGATCGATATTCGAGATCAATATTCGATTTGACCCTCCGGGGTCTGGAAGACCCTTTCCCAAAAACCCGACGTCGAGGGTATCACAATAACTTCTTTAAGGAAGTTGAAAAATTCTCAACCCCACTGGAGAAAAAAAAATTACTAATTAAATGCGCGTAAGTACACGTGTGAAATCAGGTTATTTTAATTAAATTCGTAAAGGAAAACGTTCCTAGCAATAAACATAATATTGCATGGCTTTAATAATATAAATTGCCTTCTTATTATCACAATTTATTTTCAAGGTTTTTTATATTATTTATCCAGCCTAGGTCAAGATTTACATTTTATCTTTTTAATTGTAAAAAGAACAATTAAAGGGAAATTCTTTGAATAGTGCGAGTTGGGTCAAGGCGAAAAGAAATTTCTGTGATTTAGTGCTTTTGGGTCGAAAAAGGTAGGGTTTAGGGAGGATAGTTTTTTTCTGTCTATATAAACTTAAAGTCGACGGGAGAAGCCGTAGTCCGAGAGGGGCTTCATTTGCATTTCGCTACTTGAAAGCTCGTAAAATAAACAATGTGATAGAAACTGGGAAACTGAAGTTTAAATTCAGCATTTGATATTTTGTCCGGGGAATACCGTTCAACATAACGCATTTCACCCTAAAAACATAAAAAAAAATTTCATTTCGCCATAAAAAATCTGTAGTTCACCATAATGCGTTTCGGCACAATTGAACATAAAACTATCAAAAGTTCAAAATTTTGAGCATAATTTCAACACAAAGCGTTTCGCCATAAACGACTTTTTCAATAAATGTAAGTCGACATAGAGTACTTGTTTGAAGAGCTTTCAACGAAAACTTCCTTAAAGAGAAGTAACAATATAGGAGGGAGAAGTATAACGGAGGGAAAGTATATGGGAGGGGAAGTATAACGGAGTGGGAAGTATATGGGAGGGGAAGTATAACGGAGGGGGATGTATAAGGGAGGGAAAATATGGAGAATTTTCCAAGTTAGTTTTTTCGAAAAATTTTCCAAGTTTATTTTTGAAAAATTTTCCGAGTTTTGTTTTTTTTTCCAAAAATTTTCCGAGTTGTTTTTATTTTTGTAATTTTTTTTAAATTTTCTAAGTTCTAATTTTTCGAAATTTTTTTTAAGTGTCAAGGTAGAAATAATGGGCTCATTGGCCTAGGGATGTGCCTCTCGTAATGCGTAGAAGAACGAAATTTCTCCCTACTCTTTGACTGTCCGTAGTTTATGATGAGATGTATTATGCCCGAACGACAGAAACAGTTTTATGGTGAAACGACAAGTTCTTGAAAACGAAAGTTTCTTTTATGTTCAACTGCGTTATGTTAAAACGACAAATTTTATGTCGAAACGACAAGTGTTAAACCTCTACTTTATGGTGAGATGTATTATGATTAAATGAATTATGGTGAACGTTTTCGACTATATTTTTTATGTAAACGGTAACTCACGATTTTTGCTATTTTATGATCAAATGCATTATGGCGAACCGCATTATGTCGACACGAATACACTCTTTTTCCGCATTTTATAAATAAATTTGTGATTTTTTTGTGCAAACATTATGGATTAGCGGGTTGATTTTAGGGTATCGAGGCTTTCACTCATAATCGATGGCTTTCCCCCTTTTATGCCCGATTGAGCGAGTTCGGAACCGCATGCCGACCGCCGAGATTAGATAAACCGGAAGGCACCGAAAAGTCGTAAACTATATCGAGTGTATAACCCCTTCGAGGTGGTTAAAAGGCGCCTAAACTTGTTTGCCGAACGTTTTACACCGCAACTCCGATTAAAAACCGACAATCATCGCTTCTAATAATAGGAGAAGCGTTATTGACATTTAAGCCCGAGGGATAAATCATGAAACGTCTTGTGTGGCGTCTCAAAAAAAAAGATGGAAGGCGATTAATTAAACTTAAACGCGATTAGAAACGTGTCTTAACTCCTATCGGTTAATTAGATCTGATTTACAATGCCATTGTCTGAATCACCTGCCGCTCGGAAAATTTCACGATACATCTTCCTCTCCTTCAAATCGACGGAAAAACCATCGGAAGCATTCCGAGATGTTATGTGAAGAAGTAAAAGTCATTCTCCCTTAAGTAAATAACTTCGGATACCCTTTTAAATTTCGTATAGAATTTCAAAGCAGTAAACTTGTTAATTATACTTGAAGATGACCAAGCGTTAAGAGGGTGACCGGAAGAATTTCGATACAGAAAAGGGGAGAGTTAATTATCCAGCATTTTCGATTAATTAACTTCTTCAAAGAGTTGTTACTGTGATATCCTCCATGAGCTGATATGTACAAAATATACATCAAACAAAACCCACTTATAATGGATTTTTATGCTTTTTCTAATAAGCTTTTTGGCCTCAAATACACTTATGAACGGATTTTTGGCGCTTTTTTGGTTTATTAGGCGTAAAAATCGCCATTTAAAGGGATTCTTAGGCGCTATACTCAGTTCTTAGCCCGAAAAACCTCTTATTTACCGAATTTTTCGAGGTTTTATCGGTTTTTTGGTGAAGAAAGCCCTTTTTTGTCGCATTTTCCGACATTACTCTCAGTGTTTAGCGTAAAAGGACAATTTTAATAGATTTTAAAGCGTCTTTTGGCCCTAAAAGACCCTTTTGACCGGATTATTTGGCGCTTCTCTCAATCCTCTGCCCAGGAAATCTCCTTTTGCGGGATTTTCCGGGGTTTTTCTATAATTCTCGGTGAAGAAAGCCCTTTTTCGCCTCATTTTCCGACATTACTCTCAGTTTTCAGCGTAAAAGGGCAATTTTAAATAGATTTTAAAGCGTTTTTCAAAGATTTTTGGACCTAAAAGACCCCTTTGACCAGATTATTTGGCGCTTCTGTCAATTCTCAGCCCGGAAAACCTCCTTTTTTCCGGATTTTCCTAGAATTCTTAGCGAAGAAAGCCCTTTTTCGCCGCATTTTCCGACATTACTCTCAGTGTTCAGTGTAAAAGGGAAATTTCATTAGATTTTAAAGCGTTTTTCAAAGATATTTGGCTGTAAAATACCCTTTTGACCATATTAATCCTTGAAATTATTCTTCCCCTCCTTTTGTACTTCCCCCTCCTAGAACTTCCCCTTCTTTATACTTCCCTTATACTTCCCCCACCATAAACTTCCCCTCCGTTATACTTCCCCCTCCTAAATACTTCTCCTTCCTATATTGTTCCTTCCCTTATGAAAGCACTGGTTGGTAGTAAAAGACCCTTTTGACCAGATAATACTTGAAATTATTTTTCTCCTCCTTTTGTACTTCCCCTCCTTCAATTTCCCTCCGTTATACTTCCCCTCCGTTATACTTCCCCTCCGTTATACTTCCCCTCCGTTATACTTCCCCTCCGTTATACTTCCCCTCCTTAATACTTCCCCTCCGTTATACTTCCCCTCCTTAATACTTCCCCTCCGTTATACTTCCCCTCCTTAATACTTCCCCTCCGTTATACTTCCCCTCCTTAATACTTCCCCTCCTTAATACTTCCCCTCCTTAATACTTCCCCTTCCTATATTGTTCCCTCTCTTATGAAAGCACTTTTTGGCTGTAAAAGACCCTTTTGACCAGATAATCCTTGAAATTATTCTTCCCCTCCTTTTGTACTTATCCCTCCTTCAACTTCCCCTCCGTTATACTTCCCCTCCTTAATACATCCCCTTTCTATATTGTTCCTTATCTTACGAAAGCACTTCTAACTAGTACTTTTTCCGATAAACCTTTTTTCGTGCCCCGTTTACTAGAGTTAGTTTGTGCGAGAAATGAGGGAGCATATATTACAAGGAAGTAGTTCCGGGGTAAAATTTCGTCCAATCCATCGCCCTTAAGATTTACAGCCACTTGAAAATAAATTTTTCAATATGAAACGCCCATAAAAAACTAGGTTGTTTTAAAATTATTCTTTCAATCAGAAGTACGTGTTTCTATCAAGTTCAGAATGGACAATAGGGTTAGAGAATAGGTCGATTGAGTCATTTCTCACACCCTTTCATATGAGACAAACTAATTTCATAGAAGGCCACCTTTCTTAGACTTTATGCTGCCCTTACATGACATTCTTTACTTTCAGATTTTTTTATTGGATTTTTTTTTTATTCACACATGATATAACACCGGTTTCAAAACGTGCTCTTCACGAGAAGAAAGCTCGTGAGATGTTAAAGACAGAAACAAATGTTTACATTTAAATTACGAAACGGCCATAAACTGGAAATACTTTAAAAAGCCCTTTTTTAAGTGTTGAAATTTATGTTTTCTCGAAAAAGCCATAATGTTTAACGCCTTGAGAATTTTTTTAATGATTAGCAGTTCATCAAAGTCGACAATCTCTTTTAATTGAAATCGACCTTCACCTGAATTTTGGATAATGTTTAAAAAAAATGATGATGGGAACGTAATGGCTCATCATCTAGTTTTTCTATCTTCGAAATTACCTTGTTGGATGAAAAACAAAATAGAGATGAAAATAAATCTAAACAGGATAAAATTATATTTATAGTTAAAGCTACGTGACCTGTCGAGGCATTAGGGTTGCCTGAGGGAATAGAAACTGATTAGAAGCTCCTCCTAATTGCAGTTTCCTCAACATGCGCTATGATTAAGATTCTGGGTGGTTAAGGTACCGCTAGAAGCCGCAAACTTAAGAAAAAAAAGTCTGGGGATAGCGTAACTCCCTCAGTGAAGGGCCCTTATATCGAAAACATTTTTCAGTATCAAGGTAAAAATAATGACAGTCTTCGCCCAGCCAGTACACAAGGAACGGGCGAAAGCACCCCTTTCTCCCTAGCCGTGAAGTGTTGGAAACAGCACCACAGACAACCTTTTTTCCTACGTCTGGAGAGGTGAGAGACAACACAATAAGATGTATACGTGTCGACATAATGCGGTTCGTCATAATGCATTTAACCATAAAATAGCAGAAATTGCGAATCACAGTTCACCATAAAACATCTGCAACTCAACATAAAGAAAATAGTCGAAAACGTTCACCATAATGCATTTGAACATAATACATCTCACCATAAAGAAGAAATATAACACTTGTCGTTTCGATAAAAATTTGCCAGTTCAACATAACGCAGTTGAACATAAAGGAAACTTTCATTTTAAAGAACTTCATTTCGCCCTAAAACTGTTTCTGTCGTATGGGAAAAAATCATCTCACCATAAAGCAGGGAGAGCCAAAGAGCAAGCCTATTTTCGCAGTTTAAAACGCGATTTTGGCGAAACGACAAAAACTTTAAAATTTGACAGTTCACCATAATGCAATTCGCACATTCTCGCGAGAGGAAAAAAATTAACCTCCTTGTGTCATAAAACGAGCTGATCCCATTGGTTGCCAGCTTGCTTTGTTTATGGTGTTTATGGTGCTTACTGCTTGTTTATGGTGAGATGCTTTATGTTGAATTGCAATATGGCGAACTTGTCAAGTTTTAAGGTTTTTGTCGTTTCGCCATAATCGCGTTTTATACGGCTAAAGTAGGGCTTGCTCTTTCGCTGTCCCTAAATTATGGTGTGATGTATTATCCCCTAACGATAGAAATAGTTTTATGGCGAAACAACAAGTTTATGGAGAGGCTTTTCATGGTGACTTTTATGGTGAGAAGCGTTATGGTGACTTGCATTTATTGAAAAAGTCGTTTATGTTGAAATGCACTGTGCTCAAATTTTTAAACTTTTACGAGCTTTACGTTCATTTTCATTATGGTGAACTACAGATTTATGTCAAAATGCATATTTTTTATGTTCAACTGCTTTAGGGTGAAATGCGTTATGTTGAAAGGCGTTCTCCCATCAATAACATCCTTTTTGAAGAAGTTAAGAAGTCCAATGATGTAAACTAATTTCTTAAATTGGCAGTACACCCAGTTTTTAAGAGTTGAAAAAACACCATAAATAAACCTCCTTGGGCAACTCGGATCTCCATATTTAAGTCAGGTGTCCACCCTGGGTGGCCTCGTTATACAGATAATACTAAAACGCAATTCGTGTCTCCTTTGATACACCGACTTTAGATTGGAAAAGTTCAAGTAGACAGAATATGACTACCGTATGTCATCTAACCTTAGTTTAAATCGCTAATTACCTTCAACTTTTTTTTTTTTTTTTCTGGTAAGATTACAAAAACGGATAAAATTACAAGACGAAAAACAAGTCAATTGCGTAACTAGACATTATTATACATATATGCAACGGGTGCAATGGTGTAAAGTTAACAAAATCAGATTGGAATTTTCTCATAAATTGTACGGGTAACTTAATCAAAGTTGAAAAAAAAAAAGGCATATTTAATTATTTTTTCCATTTTTTATCCCCCTCAATTTCCTCAAGGCGATTTTCTTTACCGTCTGTCATACCGGCCGTCCATCGCATTTTTCCGAACACTTTTCATCCGATTTCACAAAAGGTCCATTATATACGGAGGCGTTTTTTCTATGAAGTTTTGCCCCAATTTTGCGAAAAAATTTATGGTTTTTTAAAATTTTCTCTTTATAATTTGGATCTAGAATACATTTATTTACAAAAATACAAAAGTTTTTTTTTCTTTTTTTTTTTTTTTTTTTTTTTTTCAAAAATCATAAAAATGTGGTGATTCAGAAAAAACGTCAATTTTTCATCATCAGTTTTATGGCTAAAATATAAAAATTCGATAAAACGAGTTTGTATTTAAATTTATGAGTGTTAATTAAAGGTAAAAGCTAAAAAATTTTTTCTTAACTAAATTCAATTTTTTGTAAATTGGGAGCAAAAAAAAAACTTGAAAAAATTACGGTTTTTAGCTTCGTTTAGATCCTTAGGTTTCTCCTAGATTGCAGCCCGATCGGAAAAAAAATTAAAAACCACCAGTTTTCTCGCAAAATTGGAGACTTCAAAGAAAAACGCCGGCGTTTTTCACACAAACAAGCCCTTAACTTGAAAATTTCAAAAGCTTAATTTTTTTTAACTCATCTATAGGTACAGAATTAAACGGAGTTCTTATTTTCCACATTTTCAAAAAAAAACTTATAAAATTTTTCGAAAAAAAAAAACAACTCCCCCTCCCTTATACTTCCCCTCCCTCATACTTCCTCCTTCTTTATACTTTCTCTCCCTTCGTTATACTGTCGTTCCCTTATACTTCCACCTCTGTTGTACTTCCCCTCCCATATACTTTCCCCTCTGTTATGCTTCCCCTCCCATACACTTCCCCCTCCGTTTTACGTCCCCTCCGTTTACTTCCCCCTCCTCTCACACTTCCTCCTCCTTCACACTTTCTCTCCCTTCGTTATACTTTCGTTCCCTTATACTTCCACCTCTGTTGTACTTCCCCTCCCATATACTTCCCCCTCTGTTATACTTCCCCTCCCATACACTTCCCCCTCCGTTTTACGTCCCCTCCGTTATACTTCCCCTCCTCTCACATTTCCTCCTCCTTTATACTTTCTCTCCCTTCGTTATACTTTCGTTCCCTTATACTTCCACCTCTGTTGTACTTCCCCTCCCATATACTTCCCCCTCCGTTTTACGTCCTCTCCGTTATACTTCCCCCTCCTATATACTTCCCCCTCCTTATTTCATATTATAAAATAACATTTTTAATAAGATGTCTGAGGTATCTGATAAGTCGATTGAAAAAAAAGAGGGAACCGTTTTACTCGATTTTGATTGATGCTGCATCATTCTTAAGAAGGAGGTCGACGCTAAGGGCAATTAGCGAGGATGACTGACCTCATACGACTAACGGAGGACTCCCCCGTCATCAAATAACGTAATTAAAAATCATAAAAGTTGACGTTTCAATCAGAAAGAAAATCCTTCGAAAAATTCAATCTTCAGAAAACACTTTATCATACGTTCAAGTCCAGTATCTCGAAAAACAGGCTCATGTTTCATTCATACTTTTTATCGATATTCTCAACATTAGGGCCCACACTTTGGTTTATAAAAAAAATTTCTTTCATTAAACAACAAACGAGGGCACTCTGTTTATTTCCATCTGAAGCAATTTAAAATGGATTTCAAATTAAATAAATAAAGGTGATTAATAACCGAGATCGGAATTATCTAAATTGGCGGTAATTTGTGCTAATTGAAATTTACTTAAGGTGAAAAATTTTGATAAATTATGGATTTTAAATTCCACGCTTCAAGTTATCGTTTTTTCTAAGATAAAATTAGATTATAATAAGCTAAGGAGCAGTATCCGACGAAAAATTCTTCAAAATAGCGCAATTTAATAATTTTTCTTCGCCATAATCAAGGTAGAAAAAATGATGATCTTCGACCAGCCAGGCTACAAAGTGTTCCGGAAAAAAATGCTACGGCCGGCCGGCACCACAGACAAAGTTGATTCGATTTGACCCTCCCGATTTGTGGAGGGTAACAAAATAACTTCAAGGAAAAAAGGAAAACTGTAATTTTGACGGGGATATAAAAAAAAAGCCGTCCGTGGCATTCCAAATTCGAAAGATCAGTAATATTTAAAGGTTTTCGCAATATTGCGGACTACATGATTCACCGTAAAAATCCCTCTGAGTTTTCAGGTTGACTCAAAAGCTCAGAAGCAATAAAGTTGTTCCATATTCTTTTCATCGACGCTTTCGTTACCTCCCGCAAACGGATTATAAATTGAACTCACCGCGTCGCACGAGTGAATCCATAAATATTTTCAAGCTGAAAGTACAATAAAAACGTGTTTAGTGGAGCGTTTTCCCTCACACACCTACGTTAAAAGTAGGCCTGGAAATACTTTAAAACCTTCAGTAAATAACGTTTACACTACATTTGTGGGGTTGATCAACTAGAAATCGGCTAGTTAGTATGCCCTATTTAACTGATTGATAACTCCATGAATATTTAACGAGCCGAAATCCAACGGAGAATTTCACACTTAAGAGCGAATCCGTTCCACAAAAGCGTCATACATCTCTAACTTTTATAATCCGCAAGAAGATACTGAGATACCCTCCACATCGGGTTTTAGGGGAACGGTCTTCCAGGGAGGGTCAAATCAAATATTGATCTTTACCGATCTCAACTTTGTCTGTGGTACCGTCCGGCCGTAGCATTTTTTTCCGGAACACTTCACGGCCACAGTTTTCAACCGATTTTCACCAAATTTTCTTTACTAGGTGAACAAGAAAATAACGAGGGCAATTTTAGAATTTCGAAAAAATGGATGAATGTCTGTTTGAAATTTAAAAAAACTCGCTGCGGCCTAACAGTTGGTCCGATTTTCACCATATTTTCACCAATTACTCCTTATATTTTTTACGAATTTTTGGTGTAAAAAAAAGTATCATTTTTTTACATCAATTATCATTTTAGTAGGGAGAAATTCCATACTTCCAAGCTTAACCAGAGGGACCTCTCTTTGGCAAAAATCCCATTATTTCTACCTTGATAAAAAAAAACTTATTAAAGGGGGGGGGGGAGTATAAAGGGGAAGTATATGGGGGGGGGAAGTGAAACAGAGGGAAGTATAAAGGATGGGGAGGTATTAAATATGTGTAAGTACAAGGAGGTTGAATTATGAAGGAGTGGAAGTTATTAACAGGGGCGTTTTTTTTTTAAATCAAGTATAAGATAATAAGCTTAATTTTTTCCCCCTTTATACTTCTCCTCCTTTATACTTCTCCCTCCGTTAAACTCCCCCCCCCTTTATACTCCCCCCATTTATACTTCCCCTCCGTTTTACTCCCCCCATTTATACTTCCCCTCCGTTTCGCTCCCCCCATTTATACTTCCCCTCCTTTGTGCTCCCCCCATTTATACTTCCCCTCCTTTGTGCTCCCCCCATTTATACTTCCCCTCCGTTTTGCTCCCCCCATTTATACTTCCCCTCCGTTTTGCTCCCCCCATTTATACTTTCCCTCCGTTTTGCTCCCCCCATTTATACTTTCCCTCCGTTTTGCTCCCCCCATTTATACTTTCCCTCCGTTTTGCTCCCCCCATTTATACTTTCCCTCCGTTTTGCTCCCCCCATTTATACTTTCCCTCCGTTTTGCTCCCCCCATTTATACTTTCCCTCCGTTTTGCTCCCCCCATTTATACTTTCCCTCCGTTTTGCTCCCCCATTTATACTTTCCCTCCGTTTTGCTCCCCCCATTTATACTTCCCTCCGTTTTGCTCCCCCCATTTATACTTTCCCTCCGTTTTGCTCCCCCCATTTATACTTTCCCTCCGTTTTGCTCCCCCCATTTATACTTTCCCTCCGTTTTGCTCCCCCCATTTACACTTCCCCTCTTTTATACTTCTCCCCCCCTTATACCCCCCCCATTTATAATTCCTCTCCGTTTTGCTCCCCCCATTGATAATTCCCCTCCGTTTTGCTCCGCCCATTTATACTTCCCCTCCTTTATACTTCTCCCTCCGTTATACTTCCCCACCTGCTATACTCCCCCTTTAGACTTCCCCTCTTTAATACTTCCCCCTCCTATATTGTTACTTCTCTTTAAGGAAGTTTTCGTTGGAAGCTCTTCAAACTTACATATTTCTGTTTAGACTTTTTGAATTATCAAATTTATGTGAGAAAAGGGCTTTAATAATAGTACGGAAATGAAGTTAGAGAGTTAAATGGTGGGAAAAAATTACATCCTTTCGTAAAGAAAAAAAAAAAAAAGCAGTGAAAGCATCTTTGACATTGTGGTCTTTCGAGCGTAGACAAATTATAAAACCTTGGCTTAAGGACATATCGAAAAGTACATAAATTAAACGATTAAACTGCATGTCATCCCAATAAATAATCCTCTTGTCTTAATAAATAACTTTTAAAAAACTATTCATGGTCTCGAGATTGAAGATGACGAGGCTCGAGTGGGGGAAGAAGATTGTGCAAAAGGCAATTATGAAAATATGTCCGAGGCGGAATTCAAGAAACGGAGAGCCGTCTTTGTGTAATAAGATCGAATTCTTGTAATAGCTAAGACTCCGATGACTTGACAGACCCCTTGAAGACTTAAAAACCTAAAGCCGCCTCTATCTAAACAGTCCCCGACAAAAATCTAAGATAAAAAACTCAAGCTTTAACATTTTTTAAAATCTAGGAAGTAAATACGTTTTTAAGCTCTTTCTTCCATTTCCGAAACCGGTTCTCTTAAACAGGACATAAAACTATTTATGTTATTGAGTCCTGATCGGATGGATCTGTCAGTGGGGGTAAAAAATACAGCAACACAGTCCGAAAGACGGGAGGAGGATATAAAAAAAAACAAGGGAAGAGTGCTGAGAATTTTAATTCGGAAAGACCCGTCTAACAGGTCCATAGGCTTAGATGAAACTGATCTCCGACCCTCATGTTTTCTTACGGTCTTTCGAAGAGTAATTAAGAAAATGAGAAAAGTCATTTCTCAAAAAGATGACGATCTTGTGAGAAAACAATATTTTTTAAAAAAAGAACAAAAAAAAATCTAACATTTAAGGAAAAAAACAATTTTGGGTCATAAAATCGCAGATTTTTGTAGTAAATTTTTTTTCTCTCTCTTAAAAAGTTGATTCTTTTTAAAAGCTTTTTCAAGTTTAAACTTGAAACAGGTGGATAGTTATTGAAGACTCAAACTGTGAGATTTATTTGCAGTCTTTCCCAATAGAAATGCGAGTAGTTTCGAAGGGAGAAAAAAGTTTCGATCTCTTCGGGGAGCCTGGAGTTTAAATTAGTTTTGGGAAAAAACCACATGATAAAAAAAAAACTTTTCTTCTTATAATTTATAAAAAGGATGACTCATAAGGACGGTTGACAACTTCCGTTCACCTGTTGCATCTTTTCCCATAGATAGGTTGAAGGTTATGAATCTTCCTGAAAGGGAGACCGCCCAAGCGAATAGAATGATAAAAAAATTCAACTATTACTTATGAATCCTTCCTAGATTATAAAAACGTGAGAAGAAGTTTAACAAGATTCTTATGCGTGCAATCAAATTTTTGTTGCACTTTTCTTAGTCAGATAACAGGGGTTCTTTAATTTTTTTGGCAAACGGATCAAAATGACGGAAAGATGTCTGGCAAATTTTATGGGGAAAACTCCTGAAAATACTGTCAAAATTGTGTTTCTTTGTTTAAAAACCGAGGAAAACTTGCGAAAGTTCGGGAAAAATTGGGTTAAAAATGAAGTCTCTGACAAAAAATCGAAAAACTCCTCAAAATCATGTAGAAATGGGGATTCTGTCAAAAAACCAAAGAAAACTCCTGAAAATCAGGGTAAAAAAAAGGGGGGTTCCCTGTCTAATAACCGACGAAACCTCCCCAAAATTCTGTAAAAATTGAGTTTCATAATCAAAAACGGAGGAAACTGAAGAAAAACCTGCAAAAATGAGGTTTCTCTGTCCAAAAACTGAGGAAAACTTGCAAAAATGGGGTCTCTCTGTCAAAAAACCAAAGAAAACTCCTGATAATCTGGTAAAAATGGGGGTCCCTATCTATAAACCGACGAAACCTCCCAAAAATCCTGTAAAAATGCAGTTTCTCAATCAAAAACGGAGAAAACTCAAGAAAAACCTGTATAAATGAGGTTTCTCTGTGCAAAAACCGAGGAAAACTTGCTAAAATTCGAGGAAAATGGGGTTTCTTGGCCTAAAAACGGGGGAAACTCGCAAAAATCCTGTAGAAATGGGGTCTATGTCCAAAAACCAAAGAAAAAACCCAGGAAATCTCACAGAAATTCTATAAAAATAAGGCTTCTTTGATTGAAAACCGAGGGGAACTAGTGACTATGTTATAAAAATGGAGTTTCTCTGTCTAAAAACCGAGGAAAACACCCAAAAATGTGGTTTCTCCGTCAAAAAACCCAAAAAATTACGTAAAAATGGGGTTTCTTAGTTTAAAAGCCCAAGGAAACTCGTGACAATCTTGTAAGGGTGGAGTTTCTCCGTCAAAAAGAGAGGAAAACTCCTGAAAATCTGACGAAAGGGGGTTCCCCATCTATAAGCCGAAGAAAACTCCCATAAATCCTGTAAAAATGTGGTTTCTCTGTCTAAAAACCGAAGAAAACCCCCAAAAATCCTGTAGAAATGGAGTGCAAAACAGGGTCTCTCTAAAAAATTTGAAGAAAACTCATAAAAATCTGGTAAAAAATGAGGTTTATCTGTCTATGGACCGACAAAAACTCCCGAAAATTCCATAAAAATGAGGTTTCTTTGTTTGAAAACCGAGTTAAACTAGTGACTATTTTGTAAAAATGGAGTTTCTCAGTCAAAAAACGGAAAAAAAAACTCCCACAAAATTCTAGGAAAGTGCAATTTTTTGTAAAAACACCCAGACTTATTTGAAAACACTAAAATATGGGAAATATCTCGATTTTGAAGGCTCATTGAAAAAGAATTTTCTTTTTAGGTAGATTTCTTTTCTTCAAAAATCTACCTATTGTAATGTACCAAGTTTATATATACATATGTATATATTAGCACGATAACTGGAGCAATTTTAATGTGAGGGTGACGATATCCGGTATTTAGAGTTTTTATCTCAATAGCTCGGACGAGTTCGTTAATGGCTGAAATCGGACCAGCGATTCACTACTTTACTTAGGGCTTAAAGACAAAATTGGCATTTTCTATTGAAATCCTAGTCCTTTTGCAAAAAAAAACTTTAAGACCTCTGCGAGGGCGTGTAAAAAATTAATTAAAGCAGGTTTGGACGAGCCAGGCGCAAAATATTGAACTAGCTTGAACTAGCTAAACTTTAAAAAAAATTTGAATTTATACCGGGAAATTATTAAATATTTTATTAATAAAATTATCAGATGTTTTTCTAGGGGCTCAGTGGCGCAATTTTTTTTATATCATCATTTTTATAACATAATTATATTTTGTGTTTATACATTTTAATTTTAATCATGAAAAGAAATCTACCTTTTAGTCCCTGCTACCGCAGGGTCATTTTTTTTTTATAAAACGTTTTTTAAAAACGGATTTTTTTTATTGGATTTGATAGATTTTTTGAGGATTTTTCATGAAAATGATTACGGTTATGCTCTGAAATTTCCTCAGAATGGTGGAAAATTTGTGTTGTTATATTCAAATTAGTCTTCGTTTAATTAACGAGATTGACATGTTATTATGCTCATCAATGTCAAAAAAGAACCCCACAAAGATTCTAAAAACTCATTAATATTTTATGTGATGTTTTGACATGGGTGGTCCTTTCTTGTAAAAGTAATTCTGGCCTAAAGCCTTCATTACGTTTTAAAATAATTGTCCGGAGGGTTCATTATAGTGAGTTTTGTCGGTGTCGTCGAAACAGGTTTTCTACCTTTTTTTTTTCCTTCTCGCAAATCCTTTTTGAATAATAATCCAAAGATAGAAAAAGGTCTGGTGCACTCGAATTGCTTATTAGCGAAAACCGGTCACCTGAAAGGACTTTCGCCACTTTTGATTTGTTTTTTTTTCTTGAGTTGCTGTTATTTAAATAGTCAGGGAGAAAATGGTGGGCCTTCTCCCTCAGGGGCGTCGAGCCAGGTAATTTCCTAAAGGGGTAATTTGAAAAAACCCTCCCGCTTATAAATATGTTAATATGGTGGTAAATCTGGAAGAATAATCGGCGTTGAGGGTAGAACGGTTAGAAAAGAAAACCCTTAGGCCGTTTTTATAGGTTGTTTGATTCTATTCTTACCTTTTTTTAAGCCAGAAAGCCTTTTTTTTCCCTTCTCCTTAAACATCTATAAATATAAGGTGTTTACTTTTATTTCAAAAGTGAATACGGTACTCGTTTCAATCAGGTTAGCCACCTTTAGGGCCACACTTAGGGAATTAAAAGATAGCAAGGGTAAAATATTAAGAATAGTAGACATTTCTGCGGTCTGAAACGATTAGAAACGTCCGTTTTATTTTCCTTAACCTCAAGTTATTAAATAGAAGCTCAAGAATGAAGACAATAAATCCCATAATAGATTCACCGCTCTCTAATTAAGGTTAGATTGAGTTTTGGATTGAAAATGCACAGAGCTTCGTGACTTCACATTTTAACAGAAAAAATTTTTTTTAGTTGGATTTCTTGAAGGAGAAAACGTTCTATCGATCGCGCTTATTAGACAGGGCTCGAATGTCCTCAGTCTTGCGGATCCCACGCCTAATCCCACGTCGACCAGCCAAGCGAAGAAGTTCCAAAGGACGTACGAACACTTTTCAACCGACTTTAAATTAAGATTAGATAAAGATGATGCTAAAAACCTTGGGAAAACTTATCTTAAATATGTCACAAGTTTTCATATTGTGAAAAAAAAAAATCCAAAATTTTGAAAATGTTAAACGATTTTCTCTGTGCAATTTTTCTATAGAGGAAACCCCTTAATAATCGGTTTTACGTCGTTTTTACAACTTTTTTTTAACCAAAAAACGTTTTTGGTTTTTTTTCAAACTCTCATTTTACATTTTTGGCCATTTCTCTCAATTTTTCGGCCAAGAAAAACACTTTTGTCCGATTTCATGGAGCTTTTTTTTTTTTTTTTTTTGCTAAAAATCAACTTTTTATTAGACTTTTTATGGCCAAAACTATGGCAGCCAGCTGATCGGTCTATAAATCTACTATTTTTTTTAAAGGATATTTTCAAACTCGTTTTCTCATTTTTTGGACCTAAAATTACCATTTTTACATTTTAGATAATTTTCATTTATTTCAGGTAAAAAAAAAACCCCGATTGGGAGGAGTTTTTCACAGTTTTTTTGCTTGAAAACTGCTTTATAATGGTTTTTTAAAAATTTCTCGATCTTCTGGTAGAGAATCACCATTTTTACAGAGTAAAATTGAGTTTTTCAAATTTTTCGTCACAGAAAGCCCCAATTTAACGGTTTTTTTTGGTGCAGAAAACCCCAATTTAACGAGGTTTTCGGTGCAGAAAACCCCAAATTCAACGGGTTTTTTGGTGCAGAAAACCTCAATTTATCTGGTTTTTTGGCGCAGAAAACCCCAATTTAACGGTTTTTTTGGCCCAGAAAGCCAAAATTTAAAGTTTTTTTTGGCGCAGAATACCCCCATTTTACGGGTTTTTTGGTTTCTTAAAAATATTTTGATCTTCTAGTAGAGAATCACCATTTTTACTGAGTAAAGTTGAGTTTTTCAAATTTTTCGTCGCAGAAAACCCCAATTTAACTGGGTTTTTGGCGCAGGAAACCCCATTTTAACGGGTTTTTGGCGCAGAAAACCACAATTTAGCGGGTTTTTTGGCCCCTTTTTATCCACTATTGGGTGGTTTTCTTGGTCCTCAAAAAAGAGCTGTTTTGCCCGGTTTTTCGAGCGTTTCCTACGTTTTCCCAGGACACTTTTTTCGTTCGGAGAACCAAATCCAGCTTTTATCTATCGATTTCGTGACTCGTAGTCAAAATAATTTCAAATTAAGTCAACCTTAAAATATTTCTTTGGATTGAAAACCAATTAAAGTAGATCCGAAGGTTTAAAATAATACATATTTATACGGTCAGAAGCGTGAAACTGATCGTTCTTTAAAGATTTTAAGTCCAAGATAGTTGACCTATTCAGTTGTTTATTTCTACCGTCGACTCCCTAATGATCGTAATTCAAGCTCCGGCGATACAATTTTAATCTACATAAAACCTTTTTTTTTTCCTCCTCCATCTTTCTCATCCGGCTTAATAATGGGACGAACTTAAAAAAATTATGGGCCTATTCTTTGGAGGCGAAATTATTGGCTAGAGACGATAATAAGATAAAAGGTGCAACAAGTGTATGACAAAGGATTTTAGTTGAAACTGTAAGGCTTCAAGCCGCAGACCACATTTTTTCAACGTCTCGAAGAAAAAAAAAAAGACAGAAAAAAAAAGGTCTCGGCTTTACAAAGTTATCCGAAGGAGGTATAATGTCTTTTGTTTTTATACTTCCCTAACACCGATTCCGTGACACCTGTGACGTCTTAGGATTCAAAGATTATTCGCCTTCGCTGTGTTTTTGAGGATTAAACAAAAAAACTTAAAAGTTTCGCAATGACAATAATCTTATTCGGAATGATCTCAGAGGCCGTAACGAACAAAGTTTATACGCCCAGTTTATACGGCAAGTTGCTCCCGTAGATTGTATTCCGCCGCTGCGATAGTACAGAGAGTGACTGGCCTTTTTAAACCATCCGGTTTTATGACCGGATCATTTAATTCCCCGCTTCAGAACATCTCCGAGGGCCTCCCCGTTTTTTTCCCGACCCTCACCCCTACTTTCCTTGAAAAATGTCCGGCGGTAAAGTTTGTTTAAAACTTTTTAAATTGAGCGCGATACTTTTCGCTCTTTGTATAAATCGTTGAGGAAGAAAAAAAGAATACAATTAAACTGGTACAGAATGTTCTCCACTTTCGGGGAAACTACCGGCAACTCAATTTGTTTTATCTCCCAGATTTTTTCCTCTCTGTAACAGATTAAAGTTTACGACTAAACTTGGAATTCTCAGTCGTCTGGTATTTCCACATATTTATTGATTTTTCCACATTCTAACGATTACAGACATATAAAAACAATTGTTTTTTCATCAGGGACGACAAAAAAAACTCTGGTAGTTATAGTTAAACCTTGTAAAATAAGCAGAGGGAAACTTTTGGCCTTTAGAGGCCCCAAAAGGGTTGTAGCATTAGAATCATCCAAATTTAGAAGGGAAGCAAAATTCAATAGAAGGTTTTTTTTTCGATTTTTTGAGAAAAACGTGTTATTTTTATAATGATTTTTGATGAAATCATGATTTTTTTACGATTTTTGACAAAATTGTGGGCAATTTAAATTATAAAACTTGTAAGAAATTGAAGTTTTTTCTCGAGTTTTTGAGAAAAATGTGTTGTTTTTATAACGATTTTTGATGAAATCATATGATTTTTGACAAAATTGTAGGTAGGTACTTAATTTAATTAATGAAATTTGTAAAAAATTGAAGTTTTTTTTTCGACTTTTTGAGAAAATTGTATTGTTTTTATAACGATTTTCGATGAAATCATGATTTTTGAACGATTTTTGACAAAATTGTAGGTATAATTTAAATTGTAAAATTTGTAGAAAATTGAAGTTTTTTTAAAGATTTTTTGAGAAAATCTTGTTTTTTTATAACGATTTTTGGTGAAATCATAATTTTTTTTACGATTTTTGACAAAATTGTAGGAAATTTAAATTATAGAATTTGTAAAAAATTGAATTTTTTTTTTTCGATTATTGAGAATATTGTGTTCTTTTATAACGATTTTTGAGAAAGTTGTAGGTAATTTAATTTATAAAATTTGTAAAAAATTGAAGTTTTTTTTTCGATTTTTTGAGAAAATCGTGTTTTTTATAACAATTTTTAATGAAATCATGATTTTTTTTACTATTCTTGACAAAATTGTAGATAATTTAAATTATAAAATTTGTAAAAAATTGAAGTTTTTTTTTTCGATTTTTTTTTAGAAAATCATGTTGTTTTTAAAACGATTTTTGATGAAATTATGATTTTTTTTTACGATTTTTGACGAAATTGAAGGTAATTTAAATTGCAAAATTTGTAAAAATTGAATTTTTTTTTTTTTTTAGAAAATAGCAGATTTTTTTCTTCCCCTCAAAAAATCCCCAGAAAAAATAAATCAAAAATTACGATTTATCGAACAGAAAAAATAAAAAAAATACCTACGAATTTTTTGTCAAAACAACGACACGAACACATCAAAAGGCGTTAAAACTCAATATGGGAAACGGGGGCCTTTTCCTCGGCAATTAATTTTTAATCGAAAAATAACGAAATGCAAAAATTTTTTTTGACACAATGAAAACACCGTCTTGTCTCTGATTAGCTTACTCAAGCACGTAATCTCTGTTTAATTTATTCTTAATTATTTCCTGCAACAATAGAGGTTCCTTTTTTTAATAAAAAAAGCGATTACGTCATAAAAAAGCTTCTGGCGATTTGATAGCGAGTTTTAAATGTCGTAACTTTTAACCACAACCTGACACAATTGGAACCTTGACCGTGATATGTCACGGTCTACGTATTTGAAAAGGTTCTCCGATATTGTTCCCGCTTTATTTTAATAAAACAATTTATTTCCTTAGGAAAAGAAAAAAAAAATTGTTCTCTTAAAAAGCGTTTCCGTGTTTTCACGAAGTTCCATCGTTTTTTTGAGGGGACCAAAAGTTATTTCTTTCATTTTATTTATGAGTGTATAAAAAGTAAATCACGCTTAAAAAATCAAGGTCTGTTTTTTTTTATGGGGACATAATTTTGTTTATACGTCAAAATCGGAGAACACCGTTCAACATAACGCATTTCACCCTAAAGCAGTTGAACATAAAAAATATGCATTTCGACATAAAAATTCTGTAGTTCACCATAATACGTTTGGGCATAATTGAACATAAAGGTCTCAAAAGTTCAAAAATTTTGAGCATAATGCATTTCAACATAAAGCGTTTCGCCATTCAATAAATGCAAGTCACATAAAACTGTTTCTGTCGTTTCGGCATAATACATCACACCATAAACTAGGGACAGCGAAAGATCAATAATACATAATAATCAATAATACCGTTTAAAGACGATTATGGCGAAACGACGAAAACCTTAAAACTTGACAGTTCACCACAAAGCAATTCAACATAAAGCATCTCACCATAACGCTGACTAATTGCATTATGGTGAACTGTCAAGTTCTAAGGTTTTTGTCGTTTCGCCATAATCGCAAAAATAGACTTGCTCTTTCGCTGTTCCTAGTTAAGTACGATTTATTATGCCCGAACGATAGAAACAGTTTTATTGCGAAATGACAAGTTCTTTAAGGTCCTAGTAGTCCTGCCACCAAAGTATGGAAGAAAACGCCCCAAAATTTGCTTTTTTCCCACGTAGAAACATGCGGAAATCCTCCTGGAATTATCACTGGAAAAAAGGGCTTGAGGAAAATCATGTAAAATTGATGTTTCTCGACTAGAAAATCGAAAAAAACGTTCAAAAAACTGATTAAAAATGGCGTTTGTGGCCGAAAAAAATGTGGCAAATGGTGGTTTCTGGCTCAGAAATCTGAAAAATAAAAGGTTAAAAGTTTGTAAATTTTAAAAGGGAGTTAGTTTACTGAAATTACTTTTCTTTTCCGTCCAAAACGGATTTTTCTTGGCAAAAAGGTGGAGCAAAACGCCCACAAATCCCGCAAGCGTTCGTTTAAAATGACGAAAAGAAAAAATTACAGATCAAAAGTTCGTGCCGCGCAATATTAGCCCAAAGGCAAATATTGAGAAGGTAAATCCGACCGGAGCGTGACAACACAGAGAGGATAAGATCCGCGTTGAAAATGAGATGCGAGATTACTAAACATGGCTGATGGGAGTAAAGGAAGCTACGTGTAGGATGCTTTTAGGATTCGGATAGGAAGTTCGTTCCACCGACTCTTCAGTCATCCGTGGATTTCCGGCCAATCAATAAACATTAAAAAAAAATATTTAAAATATTCAACCTTGAAATTAGAACACGATAGAGCACTCTAAACAATAGTTTGAGGACTCTTTGTATTTACGACCTTGGTGTTTTTCTCCGCGGAGGGAAAGAAAAAAAAGAATAAAAAAGGAGAGTGAAATTTCATGGTCTCCGAACTCCGGTATGTCAACCACCCAAGAAGCATCATGACGAAAATCTGAAGATCAAATGAAAAATCGGATAATTAAGACGAATGCGTTTTTTAAGATTACCGCTAAGTGTTTCTTCGTTTGGAATGTCTCTTAATTACAGCTAAAATGGCGAAATTGAGATCGTATACTCGGGATGTTTTTAGATCGTAAAAAAAGCAAGTTGTCAATTAGCCTTTTTTTTCATAATTCCTTTTATAAAAGCCACGCAATTGAATTTTTAGAGAGAAAATTCAGGATCGTTAGAAATCCCGATTCGCACGTTGTGTAATCTTATTGTCCCCTTCGGGAATCGTTCCAATTCTCAATGCCTATGGGAAATTCTTTGTTTTAGAGTAAAGGAGGACAATAGAAGGAATTATCAGTATAAGCCCTTTTTATTCTATCGATAGATGCAGTTTGGTGAATCAGCTGATTAGCATAGTCGTGTGCTACCTGAGTTGAACCATTTTTTCTCCCATTGTAGGTGGTGTCTAATTACAAGGGACGCCCACTGCTGATGGCCGTGACTACGACACAAACATCTTCGCAATCAGAGTGGGAATCCTTTTGACAAATAAGAACGCCCACGCTAAAACGTCTTCGAACAAATCGTCTATCGGGATCTTCTTTTTTTACCCTCTATGTTAATGAACTCTCTTAATTGGATTTTTACTCGAGTGTATAAGTGTCGACATAATGCGGTTCGTCATAATGCATTTGACCATAAAATAGCAGAAAACTTGACAGTTTACCAAATGCAATTCGCACATCCTCGCGAGAGGAAAAAATTAACCCCCTTGTGTCATAAAACTAGCTGATTTCGCGAGAGAAAAAAATTAACCTTCTTGTGTTATAAAACGAGCTATAAATTTATGGGCGTTTTTTTCCTCCTTTTTCCCTCAATTTTATTTCCAATCGTTTTTACCGGTATTTTTGGCGGCCTTTTTATAAGATTTTCTGTCGTTAAGGCGAGAAACGCCAATATCGGACGTTTTTCGCGATTTTTGACCAAAAAGTACCCTTTTATCAGATTTCTTGACGTTTTTATCCGTGTTTCTGGCGAGAAACACCCTTCGTCATGGTAAGAAACGCCATTTATCAGACGATTTCCGCGATTTTTGACCAAAAAGTACTCTTTTCTCAGATTTCTTGACGTTTTTATCCGTGTTTCTGGCGAGAAACACCCTTCGTCATGGCAAGAAACGCCATTTATCAGACGATTTCCGTGATTTTTGACCAAAAAGCACCCATTTTACCAGATTTCTTGGCGTTTTTATCCGTATTTCTGGCGAGAAACACCCTTCGTCATGGCAAGAAACGCCATTTATCAGACGATTTCCGTGATTTTTGACCAAAAAGCACCCATTTTACCAGATTTCTTGGCGTTTTTATCCGTATTTCTGGCGAGAAACACCCTTCGTCATGGCAAGAAACGCCATTTATCAGACGATTTCCGTGATTTTTGACCAAAAAGCACCCATTTTACCAGATTTCTTGGCGTTTTATCCGTATTTCTGGCGAGAAACACCCTTCGTCAAGGTAAAAAACGCCATTTATCAGACGTTTTCCGTGATATTTGACCGAAAAGCACCCTTTTTAACAGATTACTTATCGTTTTTATCCATCTTACTGGCGAGAAACACCCTTCGTCGTGGTAAGAAACGCCAATTATCAGACGTTTTCCGTGATTTATTGGTCAAAAAGCACCTTTTTTGTCAGATTTCTCAGCGTTTTTATCCATCTTTTTTGCTAGAAATACGCTTTGTTATGGTGAGAAACGCCAATATCGGACGTTTTCCGTGATTTTTGACCAAAAAGCACCCATTTTACCAGATTTCTTGGCGTTTTTATCCATATTTCTGGCGAAAAACACCCATCGTCATGATAAGAAACACGATTTATCAGACGTTTTCCATGGTCTGATATTTGCGTTTCTTCATTTCAACAACCTAAATTTTCTTATTTCGGAAAGTTTTTCCCATTTTTAAGGCCAAGAAACCCCCAATTTCCCGTCATTCTATTGTTTTTGAACCGTTTTCTCCAAACTGGAATTTTTCTCAGTTTTTTCGGCCACAAACACCGTTTTTAATCAGTTTTTGAACGTTTTCTTCGATCTTCTAGTCGAGAAACATCAATTTTACATGATTTTCCTCAAGCCCTTTTTTTTCCAGTGATAATTTCAGGAGGATTTCCGGATGTTTCTACGTGGGAAAAAGCAAATTTTGGGGCGTTTTCTTCCATACTTTGATGGCAGGACTACTAGGACCTTAGATAGTTTCAGGGAATCGTAATTTGCCCTTACCGTATACGACTCACAAAGCAGGAAAGGTCATCTCGCAGAGGCTTTATAACCCACTTTCAGCGAGTCGTTCCGACTCAGTTAATTCACCATCTTCTCACTAGAGCAAATTCATGAATCGAAACATGGTTCTTCTGATTAACTATAACAGCACATAGAAATTACCTATCCCCAAAACGTTCCCGCCAATTTTCACTTAGCGAGGGTATAAAGTTTCCTAGATAGTTTTTTAATTTTAACTTCCGAAATCCTTCCAAAAAGTACGGAATTTCCTTCTTCGATTTTAGCCAATCTCTTGAGAAACTAGTTGATTTCCGAACCGGAAACTTAACGAGATAGCAAATAACCTTCGCAAAATATAACCTTACGTATACTCGGAGTCGGGAAGTGAGTCGTTCACGTATACGACTCAGCTGAGTCGGATCGTATAACGATTCCGACTCGAGGCTCAATTGGGTGAGTCGGATAGGAAGGGCAAATTACGATTCCCTGAACCTCTCAAATAATAATAAAAACAGAGATCAAACACTTGAATATTACGCAGGGACGTCTATGGAAAGACAGGTGCCGTTCACGTCACGTAGGATATTGGGGAGGTTAATGCAGCCCGACGGTAGGCTCTAATCCCGGAGAGGTCACGTTCCTAGTCTAATGGGATCCTCGCAGACATCTTGAAAAAGTTCACATCCCAAAGAAACTTCGTCTCTCTCATGTGGCCAAGATCAATCATATTTTAACACGGACTTAATGATTGATGTTCAAAAAACAATGGTATTTTTGACAGTTGAAAAAAAAATGAGTACTTACAATGTGGATTTTAACTTGCAGACCTGAAAAACAAAAAAATAGTTTAGTTTTAAATAAAATTCAAAAGTGACAATCCGTCAACGTGAAGACGGCGGGTCACCGACCGGGAGTGAGTAAACCCGACTGCACTTGATCTAATAATGTAGCCGGGGGATAAATCTCTTAGCCGGAGCCGACCGTGGCGTCCCTCTGAAACAAACGCGAGTCGAATTCCATAGTTGGAATTATCGCGCGTTCGTTCGCGGTCCGCTCTTCACCTTCCTAGCCGGTTAGCGAGGATTCCCAACAAGGGCAACGTATATTTTAACATGGGTACCTGTCATATTCTTCGTTATAATTTACCCTAAGTATTTCATAAAGGATGATATTTATATTCAACCTCAGAATCTTCCATCAAAGTTAATTCTCACGGAAAAATTTGTACTTTTTAGAACGATTGGTGATTACAAGTTCGATTTTAAGACCTACAGAAGAAAAAAACGACCATAAATTACAAGTTTTTATCCTTTACAAAGATGAGGCGGGTAATAAGGTAGGTAATATAAGTCGAGCCAAAAAACTATTAACTTTTCTCCAGTCAATGCCACAAGTTCACGGCCGCAAGACCTTATCTGTACCTACCATTAATCCAAGTTGTCATGACACCCTTTCCATAACTACCTACTCCATAAATTAAACACTGTCCAATTAATAATCGATTTACAACTACTCTTCGTTTTGGTACGGGGGGGTGATAAAGGTTTACTCGTTACGGGCTCCGTCGGTACCTCGTACAGGTCCTATTGTAGTCTTGATTACACCTGATGAAGTAGCTCGGAATCAGGCGTACCTTAAACGGTCATCACACTCTGACCTTGGGACTCTTCTTTTGAACACTTTCATTTGTGGGAGGGAAGATTCCCATGGATTAACAACGATAAGCGGCCTTGTTCCTCTCATGACGTGATTTGACTTCCAAAATTAACATTTTTCTTATATGAAAAACAATTTTTCCCAGATGTGTCAAACGAGAAACACGCCTTTCCGGAGATTCCGCAGTTCTATGACCAAAACAATAGATTTTGGACGGCTTCAAGGGTTTTCCAAGCTATAAACACATTTTTTAGGCGTTTTTCACGGTAAAAAAATATTTGCACAATTTTAGGATGTATTCTCCATATTTCAAGCGGAAAATACCTTCTTGGCTTTTGTCCAAAAGTTTCCTAGCACTTTTTTCCGTTTTTTCTGAGAAACAACATTTTGAGCATTTCCCAGGGGTTTTTTTCCGTCGAAAAAACCATTTTTTCAAATTTCATGGCGTTTCTCTCAGTCGTATTACGCGAGAAACACCATTTTATCAGATCTTCTATCGTTATGGGGAAAAAACGCCAATATTAAACGTTACCCGTGGTTTTCGTCAAAAAAGCACCCTTTTTATCAGAATACTTAGCGTTCTTATCCTTCTTTCTGGGGGAGAAACACCCTTTATATCGGATTTTCTAGCCTAATGGTGAGAAACGACAATATCGAATGTTTTCCACGGTTGACCAAAAAGCACCCTTTTTTTTCGGATTTCTTTGCGTTTTTATCCGTCTTTCTGGTGAGAAAAACCCATTTTATCGGATTTCTTTGCGTATTCATCCGTCTTTCTGGCAAGAAACACCCTTTTTATCGGATTTCTTTTCGTTTTTATCCGTCTTTCTGGCGATAAACACCCTTTTCATCGGATTTCTTTGCGTTTTTATCCGTCTTTCTGGCGAGAAACACCCTTTTTATCGGATTTCTTTGCGTATTTATCCGTCTTTCTGGCGATAAACACCCTTTTCATCGGATTGCTTTGCGTTTTATCCGTCTTTCTGGTGAGAAAAACCCATTTTATCGGATTTCTTTGCGTATTCATCCGTCTTTCTGGCGATAAACACCCTTTTCATCGGATTTCTTTGCGTATTCATCCGTCTTTCTGGCGAGAAACACCCTTTTTATCGGATTTCTTTGCGTTTTTATCCGTCTTTCTGGCGATAAACACCCTTTTCATCGGATTTTCTATCATTATATTGAGAAACGCCAATATCGGACTTTTCTACGATTTTTGAGCAGTAAGCACCCTTTTTATCGGTTTTGTTAATGTTTTTATCAGTTTTTCTGGCGAGAAACACCCTTTTTATGGGATTCTCTAGCGTTTCTCTCAATATTTCTGATGAAAAAACACCCATTTAGGCGTTTTTACACAATTTTCGGGCGAGAAACATCCTTTCTATCGGACTTTCTAGCGTTATAGTAAGAAACGCCAATATCGGACGTTTTCCGTGGTTTTTGACCAAAAAGCACCCTTTTTATCGGATTACGTAGCGTCTTTATCCGTCTTTCTGGCGAGAAACACCTTTTTTATCGGATTTTCTAGCGTTATGCTGAGAAACGCCAATATCGGACTTTTCCCACGATTTTTGAGCAGTAAGCACCCTTTTTATCGGATTTCTTAGCGTTTTTATCAGTTATTCGGGTGAGAAACACCCTTTTAATGGGATTCTATAGCGTTTCTCTCGGTATTTCTGGCGAAAAAAAACACAATTTTAGGCGTTTTTACACAATTCGGACGTGCCTATGTAGTCCGTCACTGCTAAAGAAACGTCAATATGTTGTAAAAACACGAAGAATCCCACCACCACCATATTATCCTCTCCATCGATTGGTAAAGTCAATAAAATCCCACTTAGCTTCCTTTCCATTAGAAGTAGCCTCCGATTAAACGCCTTTAAAGAACGAAGAGAGTCCTGCGGTATAAAGAGGTAGTTTCCACATAAAAGCCACCCAAGAAAAAAAAGAGACGACTCTGCCCTATTTGGCGTTTTATCTCCGCTGCCCCTGAGACGAGGGAACAACGTCCTTTTCACCTCATGTCGTCTTAATAACCTATCTCAAACTCATTTCGGCGTAATATCATACTATCATAAAATTCTTAAGGCCCATACACGCCATGTTTCTTTACCTTTTCACCTTTTTTCCTTCGAGTGGTACAATCTCCTTCAAAACCAAATATTTATCTAAGAATCCAATATAGAAACAAACAGAAACCGCAATAAGAGGTGAAATCACTGTTTTTCTTAAGCACCTAAAAATGTTTTTGAGCAAAAAGCACCCCTTTTATCAGATTTCTTGGCGTTTTGATCCGTATTTCAAGCGAGAAACAACCTTCGTCATGGTAAGAAACGCCATTTATCCGACGTTTTCCGTGATTTTTGACCAAAAAGCACCCTTTTTAACAGATTACTTAGCGTTTTTATCCGTCTTTCTGGAGAGAAACACCCTTTTTATCGGACTTTCTAGCGCTATGGTGAGAAACGGCAATATCGGATGTGGTTTTGACCAAAGAGTACCCAATCAAATTTTCCTAATATTTTTATCCGTCTTTCTGGCGAAAAACACCTTATTTATCGGATTTTTTAGCGATATGGTAAGAAACGCCAATATCGGACTTTTCCCCCGGTTTTTGACCAAGAAGCAACCTTTTAATCAGATTTCTTAACTTTTTATCCGTCTTTCTGGCGTTAAACACCCTTTTTTTATCGGATTTTCTAGCGTTATGTTGAGAAACGCCAATATCGGACGTTTCCCACGGTTTTCGACCAGTAAGCACCCATTTTATCGGATTTCTTAGCGTTTTTATCAGTTATTCTGGCGAGAAACACTCTTTGTATGGGATTCTCTAGCGTTTCTCAGTATTTCTAACGAAAAAACGCCCTTTTAGGCGTCAATATCGAACGTTTTCGGTGCTTTTAGAGCAAAAAGAGAGAAACACCCTTTTAATGGGATTCCCTAGCGTTCTCTCAGTATTTCTGGCGAAAAAACGCCCTTTTAGGCGTCAATATCGAACGTTTTCGGTGCTTTTAAAGCAAAAAGAGAGAAATACCCTTTTAATGGGATTCCCTAGCGTTTCTCTCAGTATTTCTGGCGAAAAAACGCCCTTTTAGGCGTCAATATCGAACGTTTTCGGTGCTTTTAGAGCAAAAAGAGAGAAACACCCTTTTAATGGGATTCCCTAGCGTTTCTCTCAGTATTTCTGGCGAAAAAAACGCCCTTTTAGGCGTCAATATCGAACGTTTTCGGTGCTTTTAAAGCAAAAAGAGAGAAATACCCTTTTAATGGGATTCCCTAGCGTTTCTCTCAGTATTTCTGGCGAAAAAACGCCCTTTTAGGCGTCAATATCGAACGTTTTCGGTGCTTTTAAAGCAAAAGAGAGAAATACCCTTTTATGGGATTCTCTAGCGTTTCTCTCAGTATTTCTGGCGAAAAAACGCCCTTTTAGGCGTCAATATCGACCGTTTTCGGTGCTTTTAGAGCAAAAAGAGAGAAACACCCTTTTTATGAGATTCTTTAGCGTTTCTCTCAGTATTTCTCGCGAAAAAACACCCTTTTAGGCGTCAATATTGGACTTTTTAGGTGCTTTTAGAGCAAAAAGCACCCTTTTTATCAGATTTCTTAGCGTTTTTTTCCGTCTTTCTGGCGAGAAACACCATTTTTATCTGATTTTCACTGATTTTCACGGAAATCACTGTTTTTCTTAAGCACCTAAAAATGTTTTTCTTTTATTAAATGTATATTTTATCAGTTAGGCACAGTCTATTTAGCATAGGCGTACCAGTTTTCTCCTAATGACCTCCATTTCTAATTTTTCCTAATTGGTTCTGGACGAGATATCCGCTAATTCAAAGCGTACAACATCGTCCTCATTGTTTTTATTTTTGGTGCTTGAGGGGTGGTTAACCGCATTCCAATCACTATTTTCTCCACCCTCCACCGCATACCTTACGAACTTAACTACGTTCATTAAAGCTCACTTGGAGCACTTTGTGTGCTAATGTTCTTCCTCTATCAGATCAGGGAGCACGATATTAGAGCATTGTGCGCTGTTCCCTTGTATTATTGGGATCTTTCCAATTTCCATATAGAGGCAGTAAAATATTATCAAATTTTACATACAATAAAGCGGGGCGTTGATTAAAGATAATCAATTTTAAATTTTGTTTTTCAATTAAATTGTAATTGTCTGAAGGAGACGAGTTCGTTAGTGATCCCCTGATGTGTTCTTATTTGCTCGGTAATTTCTGACCACAGGGAGTCCGGAGAGGGCTTCAAGATGAATAACATCACTCAAGGAGTTTTTGTTCGCATTCTCAAGTCCCTGGGAGCATCGGGGCAAATTAGGAGACTTTTTTTGTGTCCTTAAGAGGCAGAGAGGTAAAAAAATTTCGGAGAGAAATTCTTATTTTTACGAACAAAAACATACACTGAATATTACATAAGTACGAGACTTTTGCTTTCTGTCGACCTTTTCCGTCAAAGATATCAAGCCTACGGACGTTTAAAAGCGTAGGATGCGAAGTTCCGTAGAGACCAAGCCCACTAAAAAAAGTAAACGAAAACGCTAATTGGTAATTCATCAAAAAATTTTAAGAACGAAAGATTTACAGAATTCATCAGAGGGCACGTTAAAACCCCTGAAATAGGGTGTTAATTGGACGAAAAGTGAAGAAACGGCCAATAAGGATGTTTATCGACAAAAAAACACCTGAAATCGGGTGTTTGTTGAACAGAAAACTGAAGAGAGAGTCAAAAAAGGTGTTTATAGACCGAAAAAACTCATGAATATCGGGTGTTTGATGGACAGAGAGCTGCATATACAGCCAAAAAGGGTGTTTATCGATAGAAAAACTAATTAAACCGGGTGTTTGTTGGACAGAGAACAGAATAAACAGCCAAAAAGGATGTTTATCGACAGAAAACTCTTAATATCGGGTGTTTGTTGGACAGAGAAACGTATGAACAGCCAAAAAGGGTGTTTAGCAAAAGAAAAACCCCAGAAATCGGGTGTTAATTGGACGGAAATTGAAGAAACGGCCAATAAGGATGTTTATCGACAGAAAAACTCCTGGAATCGGTGTTTGTTGAACAGAAAACTGAAGAGAGAGTCAAAAAGGATGTTTATTGACATAAAACTCATGAATATCGGGTGTTTGTTGGACAGAGAGCTGCATATACAGCCAAAAAGGGTGTTTATAGACAGAAAAACTCTTAAAATTGGGTGTTTGTTGGACAGAGAATTTATTAACAGCCAAAAAGGGTGTTTCTAGACAGAAAAAACTCCTCAAATCGAGTGTTTGTTGGACAGAGAACTGTATAAACAGCCAAAAAGGGTGTTTATCGACAGAAAAAACTCTTGAAATCGGGTGTTTGTTCGACAGAGAACTGCATAAACAGCCAAAATGAGTGTTTATCGACAGAAAAACTTCTTAAACCGGGTGTTTGTGGACAGAGAACTGCATACACAGCCAAAAAGGGTGTTTATCGATAGAAAAACTCCTTAAACCTGGTGTTTGCTGTACAGAGAACTGTATAAACAGCCAAAAAAGGCATTTATCGACAGAAAAACTCTTGAAATCGGGTGTTTGTTCGACAGAGAACTGCATAAACAGCCAAAATGAGTAATTATCGACAGAGAAACTCTTAATATCTGGTGTTTGTTGGACAGAGAACTGTATGAACAGCCAAAAGGGTGTTTATCGACAGAAAAACTCCTGAAACCGGGTGTTAACTGCACAAAAACAGTAGGAACAGCCAAAATGGTGGTTAGCGAAAGGAAACCCCCTGAAATTGGGTTTAAATTATACGGAGCTGAAGAGACAGCCAATAAGGGTGTTTATCGACAGAAAAACTCCCGGAATCGGGTGTTAAGTGGACGCAAAGTGAAGAAGCAGCAACAAGGTGTTTATTGACCAAAAAAACTCATGAAATAGGGTTTTTATAGGGAAAAAAAAAAACTGTAGAAACAGCCAAAAAGGGTGTTTGAGACTTAAAAAAAAAACCGAAATCGGGTGTTTGTTGGACAGAGAACTGTATAACAGCCAAAAAGGGTGTTTATCGACAGAAAAACTCATGAAACGGGTGTATTCTGCACAAAAAGTAGGAACAGCCAAAAAGGTGTTTAAACGAAAGAAAACCCCCTGGAAATGGTGTAAATTGGACGAAAGGTGAAGAAACAGGCATAAGGGTGTTTATGGACAAAAAAAAACTCATGAAATCGGATGTTTACTGAAAAAGAAAACTGTAGAAACAGCCAAAAAGGGTGTTTAGATAATTAAAAAAACCTAAATCGGGTGTTTGTTGGACAGAGAACGAAGAAACAACAAAGAATTGGTTAATCGACAGACAAACCCTGAAATGGGGTGTTTATTGAACAGCAAAAATTGTAGAAACAGCCAAAAAGATCGTTCATCGAGAGGAAAAACTCCTGAAACGGGTGTTTACTCCACAAAAACGGTAGCAACAGCTAAAAGTGTGTTTATCACAGAAAAAACCCTGAAATCGGATGTTCATTGGATAGAAAACTGTTCAAATGCTAAAAAGGGTGTTTATCGACAAAAACTCCTGAAAATAGTGCTTATTGACAGAAAAAACCCTGAAATCGGGTGTTTATTAAACAGAAAAAGCTTCTACTTCTACCTAATCTTCCCTCTGTCTTCCCCCAACAGGAAGGAAGGTCCTCCCGGCTTCCTCTTCCCCTGCGTTTTGCATTTAATTCAAGTACACAACTCTTTTCGAAAGTAAATTCGTAGAGAAAA
>JACGAQ010001670.1:0-54076 GCA_014119065.1 Orius insidiosus
TTTTGCACGATGATTAAGTTGGTAAAAATAAGTTTGACCACGAATCGAATGACCAAAATGGTTCACTCTTATCGTTAGAAGAAAGTTATTTTAATACCTTCCGGATTTGTACGTGTTTTTCGACAGCTTCACCCAATGATCTTTCGTTCGTGCGTTTTTGTGGACGGAAGAAAACGGCTGCTTTGATTCTGAGTGAAATCCAAATTGATGACTGTGAGAAAGTGGGATGATAAGGTTGAGATGTTTAATCTGCGTGAAGAATGGGGGAAGTCTTCTCACATAAGTATTAGAGTTAATTAATGCTCCGCTGCTTCCCCAGAGCTCGAGAAGTGGAGAGAATGAAACAAGAGAGGAAGACGGTTAATTTGTACCTCTCATTTTCAGTTTTCGTCATTATAGAAATGAGAGCGAATCATTCTATTTTCAAAATGAATTAAAACAAATAATCGAAAAAAATCTAAATTTTAATTTCAGCACGTTACTCCAGCGTAGTTAAATAATTTGTAGACATCACGGAAGAAACCTGCATTTGATAACCGTTTTTGTGGGAGGAAATGAAATTTCTTGCTGCCAACCCGACTGGAACATAACACCGGATGGTCGTCAATTTATATCATTCCTTCACCCCTAGAAAACTCCAAGTTATTATTTGATTAAAACCAAATTGCTGTATTTTCTTTTAACTTTCTCGAATATAAATTATTGCGACACCCTCAAGGACGGTTTCCGGAATAGGGTCATGAGATCCTGATCAGTGATTTGCCGATCATGACGCCTGTGTTGGCGGCCGTCCGTCCATCGCAATTTTCACAAAATTTTTTACTGAATTCCTTTTGTTAACTTGTCAAGAGCTTGTTTTTTTATTTAGGTATTGATTTCGTCCTGAATATTAGAAAATAAGTTTGAAAAATTAAAAAATTAATTCTTTGTTAGCAAAGTTTTAAAAAACTGTTAGACTTTCCTTTCCAATACCGAGTGAAACAATATTTGCATTTTCGTTCGGCTGAACCTTTCAAGCTTTTAACGAGTTAAGAATTAACTAAAATCAGTTTTAACAATTTCATCTCAATTAGAGTTTCATAGTTGATACGTCCTGTTTAATAAATGGAAAAATATGCAAATAATCCTTAACAGTAAGATTCATTATTTTCTTCCTTCGTTTAAAGATTTATTTTTTTAAGGGGAGAGAGAAGTTTAAACTGTTTTTTAAATGGTCCGCTTCGCTTATAATTTCGTTTTGACCCTTTTTTAAAAGTTTAATTACAATTTAAATAATTATGGAGGTTTTTCAAAGAAATAAGTGAATTTGCCGAAAAGTAAAATCAAAGCGATATTTTATCTAAATGTGCAAATGAATAACAAACGATTAAGGGCGGTTGGTGGGTAAAGAATGGGGTAATGTGAACGAATTCGTCCGGCTGAACGGAATAATCATGCCGTTTCATAAATAAAATTACGCATAGAGAGGAGAAAGAAAGAAAAAAAAAATAAAGTGATGGAGTTCGTGTTCGAAATTTTCGTCATTCTAGTTAAGTCGTTAAATTAATTGCTAACAAACAGGACAGACCATAATGCCTTTAATTTGTCAGAAATTTATCCTTTTTGTTTCAACTTTCTCCCCTCCTTCGTCATCACAATGCGTGAATGTTTTCCCGTTGTTCCAGAGATAACCGGCTCCAAACTTCTCCGCTCCCTCCTTTTTACGATTCGAATATTACAATTCAGAAATGTCCGACGTTTAAACGTTCACAATAATCAACGAGGGGGAGATGTTTGCCTTTAAAGGAGAGTCTAAAAGAGGATCTCTAAAAGTAATTAAAACGAGATTAATTTTTAGTCACGCAAACCGCTCTTTTGTACCATTATCTTACGCTTTTTATACCCGTATGCATATATTACCTAGTATTTATACCTAATTGTATCATTTAATTTGTATGAATGTTTTTCGTGTACGGAAATGTACTGACATCATTTAGCATTCTGAAATTTAACTCAGAACTTAAGTTTCGTGAGATCCTAGTTTAGTTTAAGCCTAACTTTTTGAATAATTACGCATTTCAAAATGCCACAATTACTTTTTTTAGGCCTTTTAACCAAAGTCTTTTCCCGTCGGAAAAATCCATTTAGATTTTAGGTCCAATTTGGGGACACCCCGCTTTGAACCCTGGACCCCATTGATGAACTATCGCAGTTTTAACGTACGACGTAAAAATACTTTATTTTTATCACCTTATTATTATTTTAATTCTGTCCAAAAACTTTATTTTGAAAGTGGGTTGGACGAGTCTAGAGGATTGCGGTACCTTAAGCCGGACTCATTTTTTTTATGTTAGAAGGTGGAATGCATCCTATAGTAGCCCTAGTTACGTTTTTATTCCAAACACGATCTTAACACGTTATTTTCCTTTTTTTCCCCCAAATAAATTTTATTTTCTCAATTAGCTAGATTGGCGCTTGTCAGAAAAATCCTAAAAATTCAAATAGTCGTTTTGATTCCAAATGCTTAAACGCTCAATATTTTTTACTGTTTAGCTTGAAAAAGTGAGGAAATTTACCGTGGGCTCAGATGGTTCGAGACCCTTGAAAGATTAATTATATCACTTCGACCCGTTGACCGAAAGGCTCAGTTGGTCAATTTAATTATAGCTAATGTAAAAATTCGATATTTTATTATTAATTATTAAAGAGGTAACTTAATGAACATATTAAAATCTACAAAATCAAAGGCATACGTTATAAAAGCTTTTAACCAACGTTTTATAATTAATAGGGTGCCTTTAATGTATTAAGTTGAGACGGCGAGCTCAGGTGTTAAACTAAATAGCGGTTCTCATCAGTTTTTTTCCCCCCGTCCAACTTTTAATCAACTTTGTTTGACCTGCGATACCGCTGACCCGTTTGTTTAAATTTGTTCTAGCATTAAGCGTGAGTAATACGCTCGACTTTTCTTTATTTTCTTCCCAGTTTGACTTTTCGGACAGAAGAAGAAATGAGAGGCTGTCCGCACAGATGACAAAAAATCTTCAAAATTTTGTCGGGTTAAGACGAGTTTTAATACTCAAGATTGAAAATTCGCATTTAATCCGAAGAAACTTAATACACCTAAAGGTTCTATCGATGTGAGCTCATCAATGGTGGCTTTCAACAACACTGAAAAATTGATTTCCTCATGTAATAGAACCCTCAGCCTACATTTTTACGATAATATTGCGTCGGCACTGTCGACTTATCTCTCAATAACACCATTACTGTAATAAGATTTCTCCCATCCCTTCAATATTAATATTATAATACTCAGATGGAGCAATCATTTTATTTTTCAGGTGAGTGCTTTTTTAAACAAATAAATCCACGTTATTCTCGAAAATAAATAAAAAAATTTTCACGAGTACTGTAAATTAAAATAATGGGTAGATTTGTCCAGCGAGGCTAAACCTTCAAGACTGAAATGCGTTAACGGCGTACTCTATCATTGCGCCTCCTTCCTAACAGACTAATTTTTTTATAGGTCATCATTATAAAAAACGTAAATTATTTTTTTCCAGAAAAACTACATTGAAAAACGAACTTTTTCCAATTCATTTTAAGATGTCCTTTTTTTTTATGACGCCTTCCCTTAACTTGGACCATTCAAAACTGCCGGATACTTCTTTAAAAGTTATCTCAGTCACATCTTATAAAATATGTAATGACTTAAAGTTTGATCATTAAATTTGATATAGGTGCTCTTAAAAGTGATTCTTAGGGATTATAAACACCCACATTTCTCAATTTTTATTGTAAATTATATGGTTAGAAAATGATATAAAAATAAAAAATTTAGTTAAAGAGATTTATAAACGTTAACTCCAGGAGACCTTTTTTTTTTTACAAAAATACTTAAGCCAAAGCTTTTTATGTGAGACCTTGACCTGGAAATTTGTTTTCAAAAAAATAAATTATTTTAATCTTATAATAAAAAGCGATATTTTTTAAGTCCCTCGGGACACGCAAAAGATAATTGAAATGGATTTTAATTTCAATTCACATTTCATTTGTTTTAAAAAAAACCTTAGTCCCGCTTATTCTTAAAAGTATGAGATAGAATTTCTTAGAAATGAGGAAAGTTTTTTTTAATAAATAAATATTAGGTTTTATATTAAAATAAAAATTGAAAAGGAAAGACGCTTAAAATCCGAGATTGTAGTTTAGTAATTTTTTGTGCAACAGAAAAATGGATATTTTATTTTTTTTAATAATAAAATTATTTTTTAACTTCATCAATCACTTTATTGCAAAAAGCTGCTTAATATTAAGAGAAAACATTATAAAACTGTTCTACTACCTCGAAAAATCTGAAACCACCTCAAAGGGAACAGTTTTTTCTGACCTCTCAAAAGTAATAAAAATCGAATTTTTCATACTAGTTTTCGAAAAATTTCAAAAAATTCTCAAAGATGCCTCTTTAGATGCTAAGAAATTTACAAAAAAATATGAGCTCTGTGGCTTATTAGTTCTCAAGATATTGAGGTTTTCCTAAAAAAGGATAAACTCGTTTTTCTTAAAACCGTTCGGATTTTGACCTGAAATTTATGTTCTTATTCATATTGAAGACATCTTCTGGATCTCCGATTTTTGGAGGTTTTGATGCACCAAAAATATGTAATAAATTATTTGCAGCAGTTATTTTTAATTTTTTGTTATTTTTAATTTTATTTATTATTAATGTGAAAAAATCAGAAATATAGAAAATAAAAGACTTTAAAATGTAAATGTGGATATGCGTACCACAATAGATGCATTCCAGGTATCGTATTTGAGGTAGCGAATCACGTCCGTGCTGCAAATGCGTTAATATGCGTGTGTGTTAAACCAACTGTCAACTCTACCTTGTGAATAGCATTAGCTCTGATGTTATACCTACCTAGTCAACTCCATACATATCAGACGAGTGTTTACTAACCCAGGTTTCCTCAAGAAAAGATTATTTATTTAGAAAAGGAATAATCAACAAAACAAAAATAGACGTTTGAAAGCACAAAAAAAAATCCGTTTTATTTATTGGGCATTGATCGATCTCTGAAAATTCCGTCTAAATTATATAGACAGTGAAAATAAAGCGAGTGGAAAAAAGAAATATGCGCCCACGTTTATATGTATGTGTGTACTGTCTGAAAAGTAACGGAGTGGAAAACAATTAGAACAAAACGACGAGGAATCATTAATCAAAATAACTGGAAACCAGTGTAACTCGGTTGAATGTTTCCATTGACTAAATGCCTAAATCACTGAGGCTTCAATTTTTTTTTCCTACTCCTTCTTATTAATTGAATGAACGTGCATTCTCCACTTCATAAATCACGTGAAAACTGAATATCTATAAATTTACAGAATTTTAGGTCAAAATATAAATCATTATTGGAAGCATTTGGGCTGCGGAAAATGTGATTGAACTTGGGAAGACGTAAAAGAAAACTGATTATCGAACTGCTAAAAACCAATAAGGTAAGTAGATAAGAGTCTTTTTTAGTTCGGGTGGGCAAAAGGAATATTTTGGCGTTAACAAATTGTGGTCAATCTTCCAGTTTTATGACGTTCCCAACATAGTCAGGCGACCTTTATTTAAAATTGATTGAGCGGGCCTTTATTTAGACTAAGTTCATCCGTTGTTATTTATGCAGCAAGTGAAAGGCCTCTTCAACAAATTTTCAGGCAGATAAAAACCTTTTTTGTCGTTTTCTATTGTCTATCGAGCAAAAAAGCACCCTTTATTTTGGATTTTCAGACAAGAAATCTCCTTCCATCTTTTTTTCGGGCGTTTCGGTTTTTATTCCAAAAAGCTTCTTTCTCCCTTCTCAGACAGTTTGTGCATTTTTCCTTTCTTTTAGCATTTTCCCTTTTCCTCCAAAAAAATACAGATCTGAATATTATTATAAAACAATTTAGATATTAGGATCATTCAAAAAGTTCAAAAGGAAAATGCTGATTTCTGCGTGTGAGCTGAATTATAATCAGAAGCGAAGCAGTTGATGCTCCATCATCTCCGTTGACAGGGCTCATAAAGGAAATTGAATTATCTGATATGAATTGTGAGACTTTTCAATATACTTATCATTTACATTAATTAAAATAAATAAAACACTTTTGATTAGCTTTGGAGAATCACCAAACTGATTTTACTCAACTAGTTAACCAGTATTATCTTCAACTACATTAATTAATTGTCGGACAACTTGCAACTTTCGACTTGCCACTCTCGCTTGACACAAAGATTGCCCTTCTCGTCAGAATCCTAAAGCAAAACAAGGATCCTATCGTATTCAAGATATGTGCAATAATTTATGGTTTAATAAAAATAAATAAAAAATATTTTTCCACGGCGCAATTCTTGGATGATATAAAAATCGATCAATAACATCCCTTTATTCTGAAATTCCATTTATACAGCGCGTGTATAACAAGATACATTTTTTTAAACAAAATATTTTAGACATTTTAATGAAGAGGAAGAAAAACTTTTTTTTATACATTTGATTAAACCGTTGTTACTTAAAAAAGAAATGTATTTTTCAACGATCACCACTTGAACTGAGGTACTTTTTTAAAACTTATTTCACCTCTCTTTTTAAAACTCATTAAAAATTTATTCTCATTATTAGTTTTAATGTAAATCGAGAAAGGAATATTTTTATCTTAAGTTTTTTAAATTAATTTTATTTCGAGTTCCAGAAGGAATGATCACTATGAAAAAAAAAAGTTTGAAGGAAAGGAGTAATGGAGCCCAGTTTCGTTGGCAAATAAAAGGGCGCTCTCCCCTTACTTCTCTGGTCTTTACTAAGAGAAAGAACAGTCCATCGTCACACGTCCCTTACAACTAATGAACCCAAGAGTTCTTATTGCAAACCAACTTTTGTGATATATACTGGTTTTTTTTATGTTCAAAAACCAAGTTATAAAACTTAGCAACAAGTTGATTGTTTGGTTACAATAGGGTTTTGACACGTTGTCTCTTATTTTAAATAATAACGCTAAACTTAATCTCTTCCTCCTTAACACGTACTAAGCCTTTAAGACCTTCCCTTATATTTACGCGGAAGGAGTTTCGGTAGTTACTTACGGCTGTCGCCATATCGGCTTCTCTAATCTGAATCTCAATACCCGCAATTTGATCAAACTCCAGCAGATTAGGTCCCTTCCACATTAAAAAAGAGTTTCAGTTTATCATTTTATCGAATCAGAATTTAAAATTTCATCCTTCCCCAAGTTTTTATAAAAAAACGGAGAAAGCTCGAAACGGTCATTTTCGAGGAAGACTGTAATCGAGGAAACAGACGTCCTGGTAAAAAATCCCTCTCAAAACGGCTCTCGGATAATACCGAGAATCTCAAATGTTAAAATTGAATTTTTCGCTTGCGTTTCATTCTATCATAGATTATTATTAAATTATTTCGCTCCATTTAATTAATTATTAGTTAAAATAACACATAAGTAAAGATAAAATAAAAAAAATAATAATATTTTGTTGTGTAATAGAAGCCATGTTATTGGATTCCGAAAAGAAGTGGAACATTTTATTTTTCCCGCAAAAACGCACTTTAAATTTTTTTATAAACTTTCGAGGTTTAGAAAGGTCTTTTCACAGTAACGTTGGAAATAGATACCTTAAAATGGAATCTCTCAGGCCCCTTTATCGATCAAAATTTTTTGTGGTGCTGCAACTCTGGAGTCCGGCCATCGCTATTTTTCTTCGGACAACCTTAAGCAATTTTGGTCTTATTTTCACGTATGTTGCTGGATTAGCTATACGGTTTTAGATCGATACCTATAAGAACCAAGGTGACTTTTCTAAATTGAAAGTCTGGGCGTATAAACTGTAAAAAGAAGTATACGAGGAAACAGAATTTTAGAGCTCCTAAAGAGTTATCGTTTTGCTATAGTGCTTTCGGAATTTTTAAGAGTCTATCTCTAAACGTATATCTTCTAATAACATAAGATACTCACAATTGTAAAAGAAAAACTAGTAATTTTTAGTTAAAATAAGGCTCGGAAGAAAAAAAAAGTGACAATCGAGAAAAAAATATAAGCGGGCGGATTTTAGGATGTTGTGTTCGGGGTTTGGTAAGTGTCCCGGCTTAACGGCCAAGTGACCCCCTAAATTTCTTCCGGAAAAACATAGCCAAAATAAAAAGGAGAGGGAATGCGAGAGGGAATACATTATGGGCTCGGCAAAGTAGAAAACACAGGCCGCAGAAGCTACATTTTACCAAAATAAATACATAAACAGTTTCTTAACGTTCTATTTTTTACCTGAGGAAAGCAATTATTTTAAGCTGTAGACGCTAAGAGGACAATCATCGGTACCTTAAACTTATTTGAGTCTTACACTAAAGGGTTTGCTTTGTACCAAAATTCTGAAAGAGTATAAGCGGGTTTACATGAAATCAATTTCTCAGTTCAAAGGGCTATACAGTAAAAGTTTTCGGCAAAGGCATAACTTTTTGATAAAGTTTTTGTCTTCTTTCATTAAAAATCGATAGCCCCGGCCGCGAAAACAAAACAAAACATTATAAAAGTTCAAAAACAGCAATACATTTCTGAAAATAATAAAAATAATTAACCAGTCATGATTGAAAATTACGGCCTGTCAGCAACAACTTCAGTTTGATAAAGTAAAAAGTATTCCCTAAAGTCCATACATTTTTTTAAACTAAGCATAATAAAATATATTACCTACTTATCTTTTCTTTTTATTATTTCCTGGCAAACTTAGGGACGGCTCCTAATAAAAGAGGAGGGGCGAAGGGTTTACCCTTTCCGTGGCGGAAGGGTTTGAGAAACGTTAGGTTTAACGAACCAGCACGATTTCAACTTCGCTTAGACAACGAAAAGAGGAGGAGGGGCGTAAAAAGGAAGTAACTTCATTAAATAACATTGCCTTTATCTTTCAATCCACATGAATCACAAATATCGTCCCGATTGTCCGTTGACAAAAATAAAGCCCAAAAGAAGTCATTTGGGAAGTAAATTTAATCGGAATTCGTAAAATGAGAGTTAAAGGGAAATTTATTCATGATCCTTGATCCGAGCCTAAACCCAGGTAGTCTGATATTTATACGGTAGCCCTTAAAGCCTTCTCCAGGAATGGAATTTCCTGGGGCACCCTTTGTCGATTTTTATTTTTCTTCTTCTATTTCAAGACGTTATAGTAATCACTGATTTCTAGTCGATCTAGAAAATTGAATGAAGACGTGCACGCTACATTGAGTCTAGGCTAGAAAGAGAAGGTTAAGAAGAAAAAAAGATCTTTTTTATAAAGCACCCTCGATTCCCTGGGAAAGTAATATCGCGTAACGAGACGAGATGTGCTCATAGCCTATTGAAATATCTTAATAAAGTCAGCAGTGAGGAATATCCTATGCGCGAAAATGGCGTGATAACCATTGTTAATAAAAGAAAAAGGTGGGGGAGACAGTTTTATGCAGCCAGGTCTACATTTTTAAACGAATGGTTGTTTTAAGGATCAAAATTATATGACTTGCAATTTTTTGTGTACTTACATTAAGTACCCTCGCCTATATTATAATAAGGAGCAGAACCTTTTGCTTAAAAGGATCGTATTTTGCAAGTAAAAGCTAATCTTTTTTGTTATAAAAGAATTGATTTTAACATTGTTTTCCTTTCTATATGGTTGGATGGAAGGTTGAACACGTAATTTCAAACATTGGTAACAGAAATCAAATATTCATGTTTAAAACGAAAATTGTTAGCAACGGACAACTCTTAAGCCGGATTTTACTTGTCGCATGTAGGAGCTGAATTCGGAACAACTGGTTCAACATGGATTTTAGATTAGCAGAAGCGCGAGTGTGGGCGTCATATGAGCACACTATCAATACTTTGAAAAACATTTCGCGAGGGGTCGGACTAATGGAAGTTCCGGTGCGAAGCACTTTAAACGTTAGATATTCTATCACCGACTATCTCCCAAAGCCCTTGGCTTACCTTTTCCTTCGAGGTACAAACAAAATACAAAACTACACATGAAAAATTTTTTCTGACATAAAAAACCTTTGCTAAACTTTTTATTTAAGGAACACCTCGAGCAATTTTTCTCGATATTTTAGCTATAATGAGTTAAAAATGGTTTCTTGAGAAGGGAAGATTCATTTTCATCGAATCGTCTTTGATACCAGAGATCAAAAAGCTCACTCCGTGCCATCTCATCGTAAACAGCTTTGTTGTAGCCGAAATCAATCATTCATTCTCATTTTAGTTACTCACCAGACCGGAAAGATTTAAGCCCTTTTGCGCCCCTCTAGACAAACGCAATATTCTTGGTTTTGACGGTATTTTTTGAAAAATAAAAATAAAAAAATAAGTAAAATGTGAAGCCGTGATCACACTTCTTCAATTTCTCCTTTTTAAAGAACCCTCTTATATTCTATATTCTTTTATTAAAATTTTTTTAAATCAATATAGGTTAAAGTCCTTTGGTTTTCAGAGATATGAAAACAAGAAGATCCACCATTATTGGAAAAACGTCTTTCCGAATCAACTACTTTAAAACTTTCAAGGCAAATGATGAGCTCGGGATGGTAAACACAAAAACAGATTACTCAAAATAATAATTATCGTAATTTTAAAATGATGAACATTTTATCCATCTGAAAATAGTTTTCTAAATGTGTTTTTGTCAATAGTTTTTTTTAAATCTATCGCTCTTTTTGTTTAATTATGCAGGGGGAACTCCTGAACATCGCCCTAATCTACAAAATGGTTTCATGGATATGTTTTTTTTCAAAGGGGGTATAAAAAAAAGGCGACAATCTTTGTGTAGCAAAAGCGAATCGTCGAAAGAAAAAAGAAGATAAAGATTTATTACTTTAAAAAATTTATTTGTTTTTTATCCTAATAATGTTTGAAGTTGTTCTGTGTAAGTAAAAGAAGCACGGTTGGGGCGTAACAAAAACCTTGGGAGAATAAAGTGAAGGAATACAAAGTCGGATTTTTTTTTCCAGTTGGGAGGAGGTAGAAAAACAAAAGGTTTTCTCTCATACGAAGTGCTTTTGACCACGGTGGAGTCTAGGTTTCCAAATTAGGGATGCTTCGTCTAGCAACAAACCTAAAACCTCAAGAGAGCCTGAACGAAAAGGGAGGAAATGCAGGCGGTGAAATGGAACAACCACTTTTGAAAGTTAAGGAAGTCAATGTCGGTACTTTTACGCTACGCTTTAAAAAAAATCCAGTTGCGGCCCTTCAACAGGATTTTCACATTGTTCTTATTTTTATATTGGGGGGAAAAGGAAATTAAAACGCTACATAAATAAAATATCACTTACCGGTGGGTTGGTTAAATGCTCGATGGCAACATTTAAATTTTTCAATGTCAAAGTTGAAGATTCTGATTGTGCTTTGGGTGAAGAACTGAGTCGCCTTGACCCACTTTTTCCGTTGCTAAAGGGACATGCCATACCTAAAAAAAATAAATCAAATTAGAAAACATCAACTAAAAGCAAATTAACATTTTTTATTTTATTATTTGGGTCAAAAAGACACCAGCTTGACAAAAAAAACAGGCTTCTTAAGTATTGATTATAAACTACAGGGTAATTTCAATTAGGCGTTAAGCCCGCTTTAGATTTAACTTACGTCCGGAATGGGCAGTGACAAGACGACTAACAAGCGAGAGAGTACAGCATTTAGATAACAGATTCAGACCCGTCCATTGGGGATTATTGGCGGCTTTACCTGGCCGTTACTTGCTCATCAACACAACGTATAATTGGAACTCCTGAAACGCAATTTTCGACCTTTATCCTACGTATTCGTTTCACCTCCCAGATGTATAATTGGGGGAAAAAAACCTCCCATTTCGTTTTAAAAGGAAAAAAAAACGCGCCTTAAAAATCAACATTTTTATCAAATTATCTCACCTCAAAGTTCAACCTCAAAAATATTTTTTACTACAAGGTTTTGGATCATGCGTAATCTCGCAAATGGGGAACGTGTATTTGTTGTTATTAAACAATTAATATTTAATAGCTCAAAAATATTATATTCTTTTTTTTATGTAAATTAGTATGAAGTGATTTTTATAAATAATAAGCAAAAATCCAACAGAGGCCGTAAAACTCAGTGGAAAAAGAAAGTACCCAGGCACTCACTCCAGGGAACGGATCGGAGTAATGTATCGTTGGCAACGAGTAGGTCCGAGGGAACCGTAAACCCTTTGAGGTTTTTTCACAATAAAAAAGAAAAGAAATAATGAAACAAAAGGTAGACCACCGACATCCCTTTCTATGTTCAAGCACGATTGGAAAGCGCTATTTACACTTTTTTCTATAAAACAGTACTTAAATCTAATCTTGATTGTTCTGGTTTTAATTATTAAATGATAAACAAGGTTTTACGATGAAGAAATGAAAAATAAAAAAAATTTTCATCATTCTTTATTTTACTTTTTGTATATTAGGTATATGCTTCGGAGAGTCCAATCCATTTTTTCCCTCGTTTTGTTCTTTTTTTTTTTCTTCCCTTCCTTCCGCTTTATTTAAACACGTTGCCTATTCAGGTGTTGAATTTCGTTTAATCCTGAAAGTGTGTGGTACAATCCCATCAAAATTATCCACTCTTTCCCACTTCCTATACCGAAACCCAACTGACGGGGAATCCAGAAATCGATCAAATCCTGTTTGACTCTTCGGTTTTCGTAGCACGGGAGAAATCACAAAAGGTCAACGTTCCTTCGAGGAAAATTCAAAATCGTAGATTGTAGAATATGACGGAGAAAATTCTACTTTTTCTGTACAACTTTACAAGATTTTAAAATAGTGATTATTTTCATTCTTATGATTTATTTAAAGGAGTAGGCCCTGTTTTATTTCTGGGTCACCCCATGCTCCATTAGTCGTTTAACGTTTTATTCAACTCATCAGGGGAAGTGGCTTCAGGGTATTTCTACATCACTGAATTCAGCGGAGAGAGCCAAATAAGAAAAAAAAGGTAATTTACAAGCCTTCGTGAAAAATAACACGAATAAGCGGTTTCCTGTTGCAGGAGAGGGTGCTTTTAAATTTAAAGTTAGTTCTCAAATTAATTAAAACCCTTCTAACTTTCCATTATCCAAACTTTTACTTTTTCTATTTTAGAATCAAAAAAATTTTTTTTTCTACATCAGCCTCAGAAAAGTCGAGATTGAGGTTAAAGTTTCGGAGCAAGGTCACCATGTCAAATATCGGAAGATCCTTTCATTGGCTGAAGGATGACATTCCATTAAAACCGTAACTTACTTAGATCAGATAACTCGGTTATTTATTATTTTCTATTGAATTGAATTTTTTTTTTAACTTAAAGTACCTTTTTTAGATTTCCCTGCGAGCCTCTAACCGTTTATGACCCAGCTATAACCGCGTTTTATCTAAAAATAGCTTTTGCTTCATGGATACAGTAAGCAGACTCTGTTAATAGCACAAAAATGACAAAATTAAAAAACTATGATATATTTAAATTTGATAACTTTAATTTAAAATTCATTTAAAGGATTTAAACCGATTGTATTTGAGAAGGAAAAATATGATTGTTTTTTTTTTCTGGATTTGTCTTCTACACGCAAATCTCATAAAAAACAAAGCGTATCAGCTGAAAAAATCTGGTCGTGAGAGATTACCGGTGTTGATTTAGATCCGGGTTATATAGCTCAGAGTTCGATTTAACCACCAAAAAAAGAGAACTTTTTTTTTTCTTCTCAGAATAAAATTTAAAGGACATAGAAGATTCAAACATGAGGTACTTCAATAGCATTTTTCTAAATAATAAATGGTTAGAAGAGAGAATCTTTTCTCAATCCCATATAAAAGTCGATTTCGCCTTTCGCCCCAAGACTGTTTTCCTATGCTTCCAAATATCGGATACTTTTCACAAAACTCCAGAAATCCTGAAGAATTATTAGGAAAACGTCAACCCGTCATAAGTACGCTTAAGATTCACAAAATAGATTCAAAAGGGTAATAACTACAGAGAGTCGTCATGGAACAAATAACGAGACATCTAAAAGGAGCTTGTAAGTTGTAAGTATATTTATGAAAAGAGAGGCTTAGAAGGAACAGTAACGAACTTCCTCCCCTCCCCCATTTGCAAGGACACGCGAGATATTATGCCCGAAACCAAAGACCCTTCTAATTTGAGTTCTTAAGAAGGATTTCGAGGTTAATAATAGAGAGGTAAATTTTCGATTTTGATTTCGACCGCAAGACTTTCTCATTTTGCAACTCTAGTGCTTTAGAGCCGGATTTTGAAGTCTTCGAGGATCGAAATAGAAATTTTGAAGTACTTATTATCATTAATTTTAACAACTTGTTTAACCTTATTTTACTGAGCACCTTCATATCTAAAATGCGTGGGTGATGCTTGTCCGCGAAACTTTATGAGTTCATTCATTTCGATCGTTTATTTTCATGCGTGGGTTTTAATTTATACGTTGATTATCATTGTTCATAATCATAAATCATAATTATGAAAAGATCTGGGCACTTTGGTCCATATTTAAACATTCCTTGAAACTCTTTTTTTTCCTAAGCAAAAGGATATCTTGAACATCCCTTTTCTTAAGTTAGCAAAGTTTTAACTGAAAATGGATTTATTTTATTCGAAGGAACAGATCACTTCAAGGGAGGTTCAAAGAAGGATTTTAAAAAATTGTTCCTTAAGGAACGTTTGTAAATATGGGCCTTAGATTGTCAAAAATCTTTCGCTCTCTACTTTATATTTTATTTTTATTGTTAATTTTGAATTTAAATCCACAAAGAGATAGTACATAACATTAGGTATATTTAAATGCAATAAAAACAGTGAAATTAATATAATGCAAATCGATTTCTCAAATTTATGAAGGTCCTTTAGGGTTTTAGTAATTACATGTTTTATTCAAAGGTTTGAACGAAGAAAAAGGGATTATTCGAAAATATTGGGTCTGACCTTTAAGTGTATAGGATAGAAAATATAAGACAGCTCGCTGTTTAGCTATCAAGCATTTGCTATGATATTGTTCACCACGTCTGCCCGCATACAAAAATACGTGTATTCAAATAAGAAAAAGTATTTGACATTCATATGTAAGAAAGGGACTATAAAAGTTTCTCTTTTTTTCCTTCCTCCTTTCCTGCAGCCCTCTGGAGAGAGAATACGCCGAGTTTTACCTCTGATCTGTTTAATAATGGAAATATTCAATATTTGTATTCAAGTTGCCTTTTCTTTAAACTTCTTCGGGGCATTTTTTCTTCTTTCTTTGGGACAACTGATTGGAAAAGATTTCTCTTGTATTATTCGTGTCAGAAAACGAAGTGTAGCCAACCAAATACGTCATGCACAAGCGTTTTTTAGCAATTAAAATCCCTAATCTCAATATTTTCAATTTTTTTTCTCCACCTTGAGGTATTAAAATGACAAAATATGACTTATGGTATGAAAATAATTAAAATGAAGCTGTCAGGATAAAATAGAAGTTTTATAAGTTTAAAAAGTTCGATAACTTAATTTTTAAAAAGTCAAGTCAACACCCCCTTGCTCTTGCCAAAACGTGAATTACCCTCAATATTTAGTTTAAGTATCTCAACAGTGTTGGACTTTATTGAAAGAAGGAAAAAAACACTTTTAAAAAGCTTTTTATCGAGTTTTAAGCGCCATACACACAAGACTTTCAAAATGGAACGCTCCGACATAATCGAATAAAATTATAAATGGTAAATTAGATCTCGAAAAAAGGAGTAGCATTCGCAAACCGGAGGGGGATAATAGAATATAAAATTATTTCCGACCGGTAGACTCAAGAGGGTTTATTTAACAAGCATATTCGGAAGAAAGTCAGGTTTCTACATATGACATCATTATGCGACCGACGGAGCATTCATAAATGTGTTTTTTTTAGTTCTCCCTTTTTATATAATGGCCATTTTTTAACCACATAAGGGCCTAAGAGGTCAATAGGGTTTTTTATTATCCCATGACGTTTTGTAGTGGCCAAGGGACCTACTTTCTGTACACAAAGGTCGTGGGTGCAATTCCCGGTACTTGTGAGTTTACAATACCAGAGCAACGCGCAGGCGCGAGCTAATAGGTGACGCGCAGCAATGCGCATGCGTGTATTTTTAGTTCCCGTGTCTTTTCAAAATTTATTTTTGAGATTTGCCTAAATTCAAACTAGTTTGATAACACAAGGGAGTTAATTCTTTTCCTCTCGCAATATAAGCTCGAGTTAAGAGGGAAAAGAATCAAACGAGCTCTCCTTGAGAGAGGAAAAAAATTAACCCTCTCGTGTTATCAATTTAGGCAGATATCAAAGATAAATTTTTGAAAAAACGCATGCGCGTTGTTCTGGTATCGTAAACTCACAAGTACCCAATTTCCACACTCTGGTGAGTCACATAACTTTAAGAGAGATTCTAAAAATAAAAAAATGTGACGTAATTAAATTAAAATCCAAGAATGTAATTTAAATTTTTCACCTCTTAACAATGTCTTATAAGTTGTAACTTTTTTAACAAGATTCACTCGCAGGTAATAGAACCCCCGTAAACCTCGGATGAGAGATAGGGGTTTCGTAATCTAATATGAACGTCACAGCACCTGTGTCAAATTCGAGCGCCCTTAAAGAAGACGGACAGCTACTCCTAAGGTATAGAATGCAAGGAATAAATAGATTGAAGGAATATATTCTGTCGTTGATCGATACGTTTCAGTCCAAAAAGCCGAGGGTTCTCAAACTCGTTTAAAAGGTTTTGACGGTATATTCATGACAGAGGAATCCACTTAATTAACCATAAAGCATTTATACTCGCTTAACATAAAGCGAACGAAAACCCGTCTCAAGCATATCCGCTATTCTTGGTTGCTAAACTGCGGCACCTTAAAAACTGGATATCTTGATATCTTTCATTTTTATAGACAGAATAAAAAACTTTGTTATTGCTGCCAATGATTGCAGGCATTGTACTTTCAACAATACGCTCACAACATTTAAATAAAAATACATCAGAGGATGAGAGAAACAACATACAGGATTATTTCGCGACCGGTTTCTGTTCAATAATTCTCATCAGGTGAACTATCCTCTCAAATTTTTTTTGTGAACATAAATGCACGGCGATTGAAAAAAACAGCGAGAAGGTAGGAGGAAAAACTATTTCCTTCAATTACTTGCCTCGTCTTGCACCTCCCACTTTTCTTCACACCACCTCTTTTTATGGCTTGCTACCAACAATGATTTTTTACATTAATTATAAGGGTTAATGATGGTTTACTACATACTTAGTATAGTATAAAAATACATCAGAGGATGCCAGTTATGTTCACAGTAATTTAAGAAAGCAATAATCGGAAAATAGTTAACCTGATGAGGCTTATTAACCCTTTTAATTAATGTTCACAACAATTTTTATTCATAAATCGTCCTTTAGGGAAAAAAGAGTTTTGTGGTACCCTCGCAGTTGGTTCCCTCCAGTCCGTCATCATTTTTTCCCGGAATATGACGGAGTTCCCAAGTCCTTTCGTAAGCTTTTACGACAAAAATGTCGAAATCTTTTTTTTGTTTCGAAAATCTGTCGGATATCTGTGTGTCAACGACAGCCGTTACGTTGTCCCGATGTCCTCTTCCAGCAGATTTTTAAACAAAAAGGAAAAAATTATAATAATGATATTGCGCAATCTTTGCCAATTTGGCATTTTTTGAGAAAGGAAGGATTGAAAAGATTCAAAGGGATAAAACGGCAGGTTGGAAGAGGAAAAAAATAAGAGCGAATATAGACGGGAAAATAATATCGAAATAAAGTGGGATAAAAGACAATATTTTTATATTTCGTTTCTGACTCTTAGATGGCACATTCATTCGAGTCTTTCATCTTGAAAACACAACATTTATATTACGATTTGAAAAATTACCCTTATACTCGACCAGGCAGTGCTGGAGCTGCGTACAAAGGCATGATAAAAAGGCATTCACGGTAAATATCTTTTCAGTTCAATGTACATAATCCGTCCTACGATTTCTCCTCACATCAAACGTACAAAATCATTTTCGATTCAACATTTTTATCGTAAACAACCATTTAAAAAAATCAAATTAAACTCTTGAAGATTTTTTTGAATATTTTAAACTACAGCTTTACTCAAAACTATGATAATTACTACGTAATATTTCCTCTCCCACATAACTTAATAATGGTTTTGGAGTTACGTAATAAATCTTAGACGTTAATCAACCATGTTTTTGCTTAGTTTCAGTCTGATCGGATTACCCCTCCATTGAGTTAGACAGTTTTTTGAATAATTATTTATGAATGAAATAGTTTGCCTTCTTCAGTATAATATTAACAATAATTTTTTACGGGTAAAAATGTGTTGAAAAAATAAAGTTAATTTTAAAAAATCCAATATGATGTAGGTACAAAAAAAGACGAAAATAAATAATGTAAAAAACGACTTTTTTTAAAAATCTCATTATTGGACTGTTTACATTAATCTTCAGGAAAGTATAATTGATTGATTAATTGGAATGAATGCGAATTGGCCGATCCATTAATCTCTGAACTGTCCCAAATTATAAATGGGACGGGGAACGAGGGCCGAGCGCTTAGTATCCTTCACTTGGCCGGGTATTCATCTTTAGCCGTTGCCAAGTTTACCTCCCAGAACCTTCAAGCAAATTAAACAATGAGAGTTTCTTAAGTCGGAAATGACACTTCCCCTGTTATTTCCAGTCGGTCAAACTTAATTACCAGATCCAACCTTCCAAGCAAAATGGAAATTTCCTTTTTGTCCGCATTTTTGCGTTTGCACGTAATTTTAAACTGATTCAAAGGATAAATTCAAATCCTGATCTCGTGGGTCCTTTATACCACTTAATACGGCGGCGTTCTTTTTTTGAAGTTTTCTCCAATTTCTCGAAAAAAAACTGTTGGTTTTTTAATTTTTCTTTTCTTTCTAATTTGGCTTTACAATATTCAATACAAGAGATATATTTTTTTTTTTTCAAAAATCATAATAATAGAAATCATGAAAAACGTCATAAACCAACATTTTTTTTCGCGAAATTGGAGAATAACTTGGATGTATTACGTTGTAAAGTGGACCCTTAAGCGCAGTTATTGTCTGCTCCCACTAAAAATTAACAGAAAAATTTGTAGAAATAATTTTACATTGTTCAACTTCAGTTTTTTTATATTGTGCGAAATAACGTAATAACGTAAAAGTAGTACCTAAGTAACGTAGTAAAAGTAGAAATTTGTAACTTCTTAATTTGTACCTAAAAACTTTTAATGATTGATTAAGAAAAAAAGGGTTTTTGAGATATTCATCAAAAAGTTCCTTGAGTGAAAGGGTTGATGTTAAAAACTCAGATTCCTAACTCAAAAATAAATTCGATAAATTGACATTTTTTTAAACATCATAACTCGTAGACGGATTAACGAAATCTGTACATTAGGGACTTAGGTTTTGTATTGTATGAACAACAAAAGTACCTAAAGGGTCTTCTCAAAGGAATCAAGTCTTTAATGAATCAACTATCACCCTGAACTGAAAGAAAAGGAAAAGTGGAATTTTCCTATCCTCAGAATTTACGCCTCAAATTGCTGATGAAAACAAAAACATAAATAATTTTCATAAACTTTAAAATTGATTTTGACTTAAACAATGTTAACAACGACGGATCAATCCCTTTAAAAAGTAATCGAAAATATATTAATTCTTATGAACTTTAGAAAATTCTTAAAATAGGACGAAATTTTCATTAAGGTCGAAAAAGTAAGCGGATCAACGAATTTTACGGACTAAGTGGGTTATGTACACAAGGGAGAATTGAACTTGATGACCTAATGACCTTCTCGGCGTCGAATATTATGTTTATTTCATCATAAAGCTTCATCCCACCTTCATTATCGATAATTATTGCTTTCAAATAAGCGTAAATGGGGGGATTTGAAGAAAAAAAACTCTAGGGAGCATGAGTTATGCTTAACCATCAACACAGAACGGTCTTGCCGAAACCATTATTTCAAAAAATCAAAATACAATAGACAGTCAAAATCTTCAGTCTACTAGGCTTAAAATATACAATCGGATCTTTGCCCTAGATAAATTTTTTAAGCGAAAGTGAATTGCAATCTAAAATCTACTTGGTATTCTCCAATCTGATGTTTAATAAACCAAAAGCCAGAGGGAATTCAGGACCCTCGCTGTCTTTAAATGTTAGAATTAGTACCTATTTGACGCTAATTAAGATTAGTTGGGTAAGTTTTGGGGATTCCTTCGAGCCCTTGATTCGAACTTCTCTAACAGATTTTAAACTTAAATCTTTTATTTATTTATCGTGTTTTGACAATTCTCGAAGGACGAAAGAAATCTTTCTGTTTATTGGATCGGGAAATCTCTGTCAGCGTTGGTGATCTCCGGGAAGAGAGCTCTTGCGCCAGCTGTCACAAAGATGAAGGGTTGATAAGCTGTTTAATTAAGAGATGACAACCATAAAAAGCCCAACCTTATTATCATTCAAATCAAAAAATCACATTCCCTAGAAATTGATGAGCGCCAATTTTAAAAAAAATTAAATTTTAATACCTCAACCATATAAAAGTTCAATTTAAATAATTTTCGAATAAAGGATGTAGTGAATGGTATGAAAAAAAAAGTTTTACGCGAAGAAGCAGCATGAGCAAACGAGGGTAAAAAGGAGCAATTTAAGTAAGCGGAGGTAACCCTCGGAGAGTTTTAAGTGGTTGTTCCGTTTGGACCGGTAGCATTAAGAAGGCCAACCTGTTGAAGAGATCAGAGAAGAAAGTTATGTGGAATGTATGCACCAGAGAAACACAGAGTCAAGAAAAATAAATGCGAAAACCACATGAAAAACACATTTTCAATATATCCCTCTGAAAGCTCAAATGTAAATTTATTAAAAGCTTTCGAAAAAAAAATTGTTATGCATTTGCCAAAAAGTTTAAATAAAAATGACAGTCTTAAACCCGAGTCTTTGATCTTAAAAGGGAAGTCCCAGGTGGAAGTTTTTGCATACCCTACATCCGTTGAAAACCATTTTGGACTTTAGCATGAATTTTCAACATCATGTGCTCCTCCTATAAAATAATATTACCATATTTTCGTTAATTTTTTTTTCTATATTGATCCTTTAATCCTGAATGGAAGGAGAGCCTTTGTCAAGGGCTTCAGATAGTAACGTTCTGGATAACGGAGAGTATCTCTTCCTATTGTATTGAGCAGTGAATGTTTATCTCCTATCGGTGAACGCCCACGTTTACAAAACCGCCTAAACAAGCATATTTTAAAAAACGTTAATCATTGAACGCCATTTCAGATTTTAATGTTCACTCCAGCTCGAAAACCATTATGAGCAATGACTTTTTAGCTTAAAAAAAACCGTTAGATGGAAAGGAATTATCAGATCGTTCAGGGCCTATAGGAGCTTTAAAAAGGCTTAGAGAAAGCTTTAAAAAGAGACTTTGATCAACACAATCGATGGATACCTAAATTTGATGGTTTTTTCTGGATGAAAAATTATTTTAAAAACTTTTTTTTTGGATTTTCCGGAAAACCATGAGTGATTCCAATAACTTTCTTCTGCATAAAAAATGTGGTGGTTAAAATACGAACGTGAAATAAAAAATAGTGAATCCATATTTCATATCTTCAATAAAATAAACGAAAAACGACATTCGAGAAATTTACGATTGCGAAAAATGGCTCTTGTGTGACCATATAGGTTATATTTACGGATGAAAAAAAAAGAGAAGTAAAGAATATAAAGGAATATAAAACTGGCCGCGAGAGAATAAACGATGGCCACGGGAATAGGTTTCGGACGAGTGGTTACCGCTTTAATAGAGGGACTTAGTTGAACGCTTAAAATTTATTATTGCACAAGGGAGTTGCAAACCAGCCCCACTCAGGTCCCCCTTCCCTGTCAACTCGCCCCATTTCCTAATTTGAGGCCCTAGAACATAAAATCTGTACCATAAAAGATAAACTTTTTTTCAGGGTACGATGTATGGAGTAATTATAAAAATTTCCATTCATCCCCTAATCCGTGAAAAGTGTTTCACGTAGCACGTAGCAATCAAGCCCTAACCCCATAAATTCTGCTCCAAATTTTATTAATTAATAATTATAAGCGGCTTATTTTTTTTTTTTTTTTTTTTTTCAAATAACAACTTGGAACATTAGATACTGTTAGTGAAATATGAAGCGGTAAGAACACATATGACGTTCTAATCTTAACTAACTTAACTAAGATGTTTTAGTTAGGGTGAAAGGGGGGGGGGGTTGTAAACGGATAAGCGTTGAACGGCCTACATTAAGGTTTCCCTGAAATCGATAAATAAACCCTTGTCAAATATTTCATTAAAGACTGCCTATTGTATTTTGTTTCTTCGCAAATTAAAAATCCCTCATTTATCACTTATCAATCAAAATAAAAATTATAATGAAATAATTAAAACCGTTTAAACCTCTCATCCGCTCAGTTTTGTATTGAACTATGCATAGAACGTCCAAAACGCGATTTCCTCTTTAAAACGGCCAAAACTTCCTTAAGTTAAATAAAACCCTTGTGTGAGTGAAAAAAGATTTTGTGTGTGGCGCTCAGCTCAGCTAAGCATCAGCTTGTTCAACTAGGCATTTTAAAAATTGCCGATTTGGTGGGATTACCTTGAAAATTTGCGGCCAAAGTATGTTTCGGGAAAAACTGCAGACGGATGAAGAAGTAAAGTCACGACCCCGGGCCCAAAAACCGTTCTTCAAGGGTACCGCAATAGTTTAGCGAGAGTTAAGAAAGTGAAGAAAAAGGGAAAAAAACCAATGATGGAGAGAGAAAAATTATGGTGATCATTCTTCTCCAAGGGCTCATTATCGATTGAGTAGAAGATAGGTCACACAGTCTCCGTGTGGATTCATCGCCGAGACCACTAAGAATGCAATTGACATTCCCTATCTTACAAAATGGTTCGATGATCATTATAGCCTTTTATTTCTCCACAACTTCTCGCTTCGTCTCCGACTATTTTTTCCCCATGAAAAAGAAAGAAATAAAGTAGGTACTTCACACTCTTTGCTTTCAACGGAATTGTCTTTTTAATTTCCATAATTTGTTAAAAACGTCTCTGTTTCGAACTCTTATTGACATCTTTCTCTTTCGATTTTGGAAGAAGAGTTCGAATTTTTAAGTTTCAAATTCAAAATAAATGCTGACTTCAGAGAGTTTTGACTTCTGTAAAGCGAAATAGATTTACGTTATTTATAAAGTGGATTCTTCCAAATCAAGCAGGCTAATTACACGCCTTATTAAAACTTGTTCAAAGGACTTAAGGGTAGATGAAAGTAGAAACGGATTCAATTAGAAACAAACTGATTTAATGAGGCGTTATTGGTTCAATTATAAAGTATAAAAATGTTTTTAAAAATATAAATTGAAACAAAATTTTTAGAGCAAATCGCCCAATGTTCGAATTAGAAAATCGAAAATTATTTCGCTACGTCTACTTGGTGTTTACTTTTTAATTTTATTTTCACATAAAATGTCAAATTCGCTTCGATGGATCTTCAAATCCAGGAATTCTGTTTTCACGCCCACCTGCTCTTTTTTTCACGGCTCTCTCGATTGTTATGCCTTGCGTGGGACTTCACTGACTTTGTTTTCCAACCCTTTTGAGCTTCTCTACGATCCCTTAGAGTAACAAAACATGTTTTCTTCCTTTCAAGAAAATTCTTCAGGTCTCTTCTTTAAAATATTGGACTTTAACCATGGAAAGTGTGAATCACTTTGCGATTAAAAAAGTCTCCTCTATAGTTACTAAATACTTTAAAATCCAAAGCCTATAAAAAATAATAAATAAACCACAAATGAAAATGAACATTTTAAAAAGCTAAATACAAAAAAAAAAGAGAGAGAGAGAGACGTCAAATATTTTAACATTTTATCTCATAATATTATTTATTTATAACTTTTTGTTCCTTTTTCATGGCTTTTACTCCCTGTCATTGTAGGTACTGGGGGGGGGGGGGGGATTTGTTTAAAAATGGGAACAAATTATAAAATGAAAAGGAAAAAACCTTGATGAACTTTTAACATTGTAAAAATTTATTTAAATTTTTAGTTCTCTGGGTTCGTGAATCACAACCTGGAAAGCGAGAAAGATAATTATTTATTCTTCTGATATCATGAAAACATAGGATGGCTAAACTGTTTTTTTTTAATTAAGTCCTTTCTTCAAAGGTTTATGAAAATTAATAAACTCGGTATTTTAATTAGCGCCCCTGAATTAAGGTTAGGAAATGAAGCTGACAAAGTCACGTAGTGCAGATGTTCGTGAAAGGTTTGGGGGACTTCTATTCATTCAAGCAAATTTTGGAATATGTACCTCTTTAGAAAATAAGCGGCAGTGAAGTCCTGCAGGTTTTATTGGCCTTCTATGGTTCTATCGGTAGGATGAACAGGTTGAACTATTTCTATTAGTGGTAATCGAACCACAAACCACCTGGCAATTACCCAAACTACGCCAACTAAATACCGAAGCATCTCAACGAAGAACGTCAAATTAATGAGATTAACCTCATTAATTAATTTTAATAAGTTTAATTATTTTTCTGCTACTTTTCAAGTAGAAAATGTGGTCGGTGAATTTTGGATTGATTAGTTTCTACAGGTAGCTACGATTCAAGGTTATGCTGCAATAAAAGGAGAAGAAGAAAAAAAAAGTTGAGAAGAACTCTAGGTAGTGAAAGAACAAAATAGAAAATGAAAGACAAAAGAACAAAAGTTTTCGCTCTCTTTTGCCTAAGGTGCCTTCAGGTGAATAGCTGAGAGTAGAATGAAACAAAGTCCTGACGACTCTTATTTCAACCACCGAGATAATAGCGTTATAAAAGACAAAATGATATACCGAAGATTTCGACTTGTCCAGCTACAACGTATTTTTCAAAACTTTCTATTTTATTTTCTAGAAGTAAAAGCTGTTGAGAATGTATAAGCCCAAACAAAATTAGAACAATCATTGGGAAAAAGGTTTTCCCTTTATTTCTCCCGAATAAGATCTTGGAAAGTATTTTGATAAATTGATCTAGCTGTCGGTCTTGATTAGAAAAGCTAAGAGGAAAGGCGAAGGATTGCTTTAGCCGAGTTAAGTACCACTGGATAAAGTAATTATTTGTACGAGAAAAACTAGAAACCACCTGAATTTTTGCTTATTCAATTATTCAGAGGTAAAATCCTGCATTATAAATTCACTTGTTCCCAGAAAGTGCATACAAGTGAATAATCGATATTTTCGTTGGTAAATTCACAATAAATAAGTATCCTGGCTGTTTTTCAATAATTAAATTTTCATTCGTGTAATTTTAATTAAAAATATACGCTCATGTTTCCACTTGTACAAACAAAAATAAGTTATACGAGTGAAGAAAAATGATCTTTTCTTGGAGTTGATTTTTGAACGAGAAGCTGGAAAATTAATCCGGATTTTAAAGTATTGATGATTGTTTAATAACAAAAGTTAAGTCTTGGCCGCTTTCTTTCTCTTAAAATTTCATCATCCGTTCTTTATTCCCGACCGCATTAGCCCCGAAACCTCAACGCTTAACCCACTCCTGCGGCTAAAGGAATTAACAAAAGCCTTCATAAAACTTTTCGCTACTCATGAAAAATGGTGACGGAAGTTGGAAAAGAGACAAACTGGCCCAATCTTTTTTCCCCGACTTACTTAACCCCTGAACTATTAATTTAAAAAGAATTTACCTGAGCGGAAAAATGAGTCTGCTTTAAGAGTAGACAAAGACTGACTCCAAATAATGTACCTTCCAAACGAAACAAATAACCTATAGACTAGTTTTTTTTAAAAGAACATAATAACAATATAAGTATTTAAAAAAATTAGTACATTCATGCTGGATCCTTTCGAAGCTTATTGTACTAAAATTTATCACTTTTTTATTTTTTAAATTACGTTATCCTGTCCGAGGTAAAACTAACGAAAAAGTAAAACATCACGGTGCGATTTTAAACAGTCTTGAATCTTGATTTAGGAAAAAAACGACACCTTAGATCAAGGGAAAACTTTTCAACTGTCGCCTTCCTCACTCTTCAACTTTTTACGATGTTCATTAATTCTCCAGGAAAAATACCAGATATTTATATATACGTATTTATTTATTTATTTTAATGCGATTTTAAGATGTTACCTAAGTGCGTTACTAAGGCACACCTACTCGGTTATAGAAGACCCCTAGAACAGTTTTAACTTCATTTATTTGCGGCGTTTTAACTTCCTTAAAGAAGTTATTGTTTCCTTTTAGCTTAAAAGTTTATATGTTACCTATAGATGAATATTTAAATTAGTATTTAGCGCTTTCCTAAATAGCTCGATCGAGTTCGTTGACGGCTGAAATGGGCCAAGGGGTTCTGGTACTTAGGGCCCAAACTGCAAAATGCACATTATCTAGTACACTGATCTTCCAATCACGATTCAACTTGGATATTGTTAAAAACGCAGATTTGAAGAAGCTGGATGCAATAGAGAGGATTCTCTTATGTCATTATTTATAATATTTGAGTTCTACCAGGAAAATAATTAGGTATCATTTGTTTAAAAAGATCGAATTTCACTGGGAGTAAATCAGACGATTTGTCCTTTTAGTCCCTGCTACCGTAGGGCCATTATTTATTTTTTCTTCAAATTAGTTATATTTTTTTAAAGTTAATGTAGATTATTATTTCTATTGACTTTTGTGTGCTCAACTATTGCACCAAAGAGTCTAACCTGTTGCTTGAGTAGTTAATTAAATTTCCAATTTCATAACTTAATCGCAGGGCTTTTTAGAAAACCCTCATTACAGTAATTAGATTTAAGCAATAGATAACATGGGGAATAAATTTTACAGTCTTCGCTAACACTATCAAAAAAAATTGAAGTGTTAAAAACTTTTAAAAAAATTTTTATAATTGTTTAAATTAAAGGTGATTTTCAATAGCGGTATAGTTGCAAGTTAAACGAATTAAGGTTTTTTTGGGGTTGGATGCAGGGGAGGGGGTCGATTTGCCACGTGGATGTGTTGTTGTGTCGATAGTGAACGGAACAAAAACGTGGGTGAGCGAAGGGGAACGTTCTGATTGGGAAGGGAGGTCGTCTTCCTCCTGATTGTGAGATTAACAATGGGACAACTCGGGGTTTAATGCCTCCCCAATCTGGCTGAGTCGGTCAGAGACAGAAAGGCCATTCTAAACCCGAATTTCCTTCTCCCTCGCTCAGAAATTTCACGCTTTACTCTCCTCAATGCGAAAATCACAACATTTCCTTAGACATGCTAACTAAAAATTTTAAATTTTAATATCACTTACCTAACTTACAAGTTCGCTGTCATGACTGGTTAACAGATACGTTTTTTAATTTTTTTTAAATCTTACAATTTTTTAAAAATTATAAAAAATTAATGTATTAAAAAAAGTTAATTTAAATAAATTCGAGTTTAGTGGGAAATTCGTCGTGTTTCGGTGGCTCAGGAGGCCGCAGATAACCGTTCAGTGTTCCGCGCTCCACTGAGAGAAAACCCGATTCCCCAAGACTCGGTCAGAATCCCCCTCGAAAATGCCCAGGCGCCACCGTCGCTTTAACACATCGATCATTTACCCTATTGACACTGACAGTTATTAAATATACTTTTGACTTCAAGATTTTGCTATTCATTATTTCAAAAAAATTAAAGCTCAAAATTTTATAAAAAAGCTATCTAGATTTTTTTAAATTAAAAATAATATGTGGAAAGTACCAAATTTGTTTATAGATACTATGAATTTTTGTATTTTATTTACATTTTTGTATTCTTTTTATGTGGTTTCAAATAGAAAACTCATTTATATCCTACTTCTGCTCCAAATAGCACACACTTGAAAGGTGGGCTTACGGGTATTATCAATCATTCTTTCACTTTTTTGTTTTACTCTCTGAGAATTTTATCTTTCCCTAAATGTTTTTTATAGACATTAGTAGAAAGATAAATAAAACAAAAAGAATCCGAAACTTCAGGATTAAAAATAGTTTCTGGACATCAGATTTTTGAGAACGGGGTAGTATAGAAGAATTTTTTTTAGGTAAAATTTTTATTCTAAATAAAATTTCATATACATAATCAGTGGATCGGTAAGGTCATTTCTTTGGACTTGTACCTAAAAGGGTCGCCATGACAATATGACGAGAGCCCCCGCCTAGGGCCGGCTCCCTCCCGCTTGGGTAAGTTTGACATCTCACGACCGAGGAAATACGGACCCTTTCCCAGAGACCGTGGCATTGAGGGTATTACAATGTCATCTCAAAAAGCTTTTTTTGGACTCGACATTCCCCGAAGAAGCAGAAAATTTTCTTAAGCCACCAGCCCCTGAAAATTCCCTGATATCTTTAAGATTAGAACGTCCATGGGGCTCAGAGTTCAAAGCGGGCGGTCCCCAAATTGAACCCAATTAAACCAAATGGATTTTTCCATCGGGTAAACACCACTGACGCGAACTTCTAGTTAAAAATCATCGTAAATTATTTTAAAAATAAAATAATATAAATAAAAAATTGTTTAATAATTTCGTTTTTATTTTCAAACTTATTTCGTTTATATTTTAAATATTATTAATGTTTCCGTCTCTTAGAGCCGTCGGGCCCGGATTTATTTCCAATCAAAATCCGATATCTCAAATATTTTCTTTTATTTCAAAAGGGTTTATCCGCTGGTAAAAAAGCTGTGAATCGATGAGGCCAAAAGGGAGGGTTAATTTTTTTTAAAAATGAGAAAAATACGAACAGCGTTGGATGCGGAAGGACATCCGTAAACAATCAGCCCTGATACCACATCGCACTCTCTTCCGTTTCAATTCCGAAATTCGCAAAGATCAGAACTTTGATTTTACAAACAATCGATACCTAAAAATATATATGATTTATATCATTTGAAAGCCCGCTCCTATGGTAAACTGCACAATAAAATCAATAATTTAAAAAAACTCAAAAGGCTTCTTGAATGTTCTCCAAATTATTATAAAATAACTGAAAATTATACATAAAAAAAGAAAGCAGATAAAAAGTTCAAAGGGAATACTCAATATAACTCGCCATGCCTCGGGCCATAAAGAGTTGAGTTACTACATGAAACGTTGCGAAATGAAATGAGGTTAGTCCGAAGAAGACCAGAGGAAAAAGGGGGGTGGAATCCTAAAGAGATTCTGACCTACGTTGACATCTGGGAATAGCGTCTTCATTAGTAAGCAGTATGGAAATACGTCGAACTTTCATTTCCAAGGCATTTGAAATTATGTAGTTCGAAATTTTACGTTGATTTTGTACTTCAAACATGCATTCAGACTGCATGGATTTGGGAACAAAAAAAGTTTTGCAACTTTTTTTTCTCTCCCTTTTCTTCTGGACGTCTTCCAAATCGGGCAACATCGAACAGGAAAGTTAAAATATTGGACGAGCATTATCACTTCCTTTACACTGTCCGCTGAATTCCACGGTCATGAACGTGCACATTTTTTTAATTATCTGAAAGTTATTGTAAAAAAGAAGTTATTTAATTGTAAAAAAATATCAATATAGGGAAAAAAATTTTATTTTGAATGTTTTCCTTTACTGCTGTCTTTTTTTAAGACTATTTCTTGACTTAAGTCGTTTTTACTTTAAGAATGGAGTCCGGAATACTATTAGAAGTAGTTTTAGAGGGATATAAACCCTTTGAAGGCATTTTTTATTATTTACAGAAAGAAAAAAAATTTCTCTCAGAACGGAGTTTTAAATTTTAAAAACACCGTATTTCCTTAACGACTTCCGTAAAAAATGAAGTATTCGAACGAACTCCACTTAAACATGAGGTTTTCCGAACTATCGTACGTTATAACTTTAGTCATAAATAGAGTTGTTATTTTCATAAATAAATTTTTAAGAAGTCGATGTAGAAGAAATCTGAAAACCCAATACTGCAAGGCGTCTCTCCAAGGGTATTACTATAACTGCCGTTTTGAGAAAGTTAAAAATAAATAAAAAAATTAAGATGACCAAAAGGGTTTCTCGGACAAAAAAAAAGTCAGTCAAAAAGAGGCTATATCGGATAAAATCAGCCTCCTGAAAATGTTGAAAGCTTTATTTTCAAATTGTGAAGTCAAAACCGAAAAAATCTAAATAATAAGGGTCAAGCAAAATAAGAGAGAATGAAAAAATAAGAAAATAGTCCACCTGACGAGGCGTAATTAGCCGAAACCGGTCGTGGAATATCCGCTTTTTTCATTCTCTCGCCCTCTTTAACTTTTTTTAAAAACTGATAACAATGATAACCAACACTTTAATTAAATAAAAGTTGTTTATTACGTCTTATGATTTTCGCGGAACATACAATATTATCGATCGAACTTGTTTATTCAGGCAAAGCATTCTTTTTTTCTGTAATTAAAAGTCTTTCCTTCTTAAACCATGGGAATCCTATTTAAGAATGTTTGTGGGGTTATTTTAAGTTCTCCTTATTTAACTCAAACAAGCAAACCTAAATGAATGCCGTTTCCCTTCGTGTAGTTTTAACCCAATTAAAAAAAAAAAGAAGAGGGGAGAGAAAGAGAGTGAGAAATGAAAAATGTTGAGAGAGGAGGGCTCTAAAAATACGTCAATAGACCTAGGTCTCTTTTCACCTTTCCAGAAAACTCAAAAGTCTCCTTCGTTATCTCAAAAGATTTAAATAATAAAATATTTTTTTTAGTGCAGGGTTTCGCATACACTATCAAACTTAAGCAATTTGGAGAACTTCCAAACTGATTCAAAATAGGCTCGCAATATTCAGAAGCCGTCTACGTTTGCTAATTTTTAAAACATAACGGACGGATATAGGAAAATATGAGGCGCTCCGGGTACGAAGGGCGAACTCGACAAAACGTAGTTTCGAGATATTCGCATTTTAAAGTTTCGGTTTTTACGTATTTAAAGGGGATAAAATGGCGAACTCAACATAAAAATTATATGGGTGTTTTCACCAAGAGGTCTAGAATCTGAAAATGAAAAAAAAACTGGAAGACCCTTCCCCAAAAACCCGACGTCGAGGGTATCACAATAACTTCTTTAAGGAAGTTAAAAAATTTCTCCGATGTCGAGTTCGCCCTTCGTACCCGGAGCGCCTCATATGATCTATGGTCGATGAATATCTCTGTCTCTATGGAGGGAATTAACAGCGTGAGAAGTTAAAAATTCGATATAAATAAATGAGAAGCTCTGAAACATTCCTGGCTGAAGCTGTAATTGACCGGATTCCAAAGTGTTGGAACGAATTTATTTAAAGTGGTAGGTAGCCAGAGAATAATAAAATTATTCTCGCTAGAGGCCCATTTACATTGTTTTAAACCTGATCAACATCAAGGGTGATTAAAGATAAAGGTATTAAGATCAATTTTTATTTTATTTTATTTCGAAATTGAGAAAAAGTAAAATAAACCCCAAATCGTAAAAGTCAACTGTCAGACTAGTAAAAGTAGATTCGATTCTATAGGTTAAGGATCCTTTATACCACTTAGGGGTTTTTATCTTCCTTGAAGAAGTTATTGTGATACCCTCCACGTCGGGTTTTTGGGGAAGGGTCTTCGGGACCCCGGAGGGTCAAATCGAATATGGATCTTTACCGATCTCAACTTTGTCTGTGGTTCCGTCCGGCCGTAGCATTTTTTCCGGAACTCTTTACGGCCACAGTTTCCAACCGATTTTCACAATATTTTACGCAACCTTCGTGAATAGTTGAACAAGAAATCATCTGCGATTTTTGAATTTCGAAAAAATGCACGTTTGAAATTTTAAAAACTGCGCTGCGGCCGAACGGTTGGTACGATTTTCAAAAAATCGTCAAAGACTCCGTATATTTTTTAAGAATTTTCGGTGAAAATAAAATTTTTGTGTGTGTTTTTAGTAGGGAGAAATTGCATACTTCCACCCGTTACGAGAGGCACATCCCCAGGGCAGATAGCCCATTATTTCTACCTTGATACTTAAAAAAATTTTCCAAAAAAACAACTTTAAAAATTTTTTAGAAAAAAAAAATAAAAAATAAATGCGAAGTCTTAAAAAAAATTAAAAAATTTTTTGACGAAATAAAATTGAAATAAAAAGAAAATTTTCCGTACGAAAAAAAAATTGAAAATTTGTCTAAATGCTAGAAAGTATTATTCCCCCTCCTTTTTACTTCCTCCTCCTTAATATTTCCCCCTCCTGTATTTTCCCTTCTCTTTAAGGAAGTTTTCGTTGGAAGCTCTTCAAACTATACATTGTACTTTTTCTTTGAAGTTTTGCTCCAATTTTGCGAGAAAACTGTTGGAAAACTAATAGTTAAGGTCTATAACGGACTCTTATGAATTTTTAATTTTTTAAACTTAACAGATTTCTTATTCATTTATAACCCTGAAAACGATAAATGATAATAAAATCCCCACTCCCTTTGAGAACCTAGAAGGAAGCTCCAGACAAGTACTTTATACATAAAACAAACATAAAACTTTCGTGTTTATATTTACGACCTATTATGAAAACATAATAATATCCTTAAACTCCTTAAACGTCAATATTTAAACGAATGTGAATCTACTTTTAATGTTCGTGGGAGTGAGGAAAAGGGACCCTCTAATATACATATTTTCCGCAAACATCCCTGGGTCAAACATAAGTAGAAAACAAACATAATCGACCTTTCTAACCCATGTTTAATGTGTTTTTAATGCGATTCTCGGTCCGAAAATGCGTCGAAACACCCTCTGACCCTTCTCGCACCCACTTAGTGAATTAATTTAAAATTATTAATTTATTTATTTTATTACCCTCGAGTTATCAGTAATTTCCAAATATAAATATAAACTGAGGTAGAAAAGTCGATTTATCAAACTTTTTGTAAGATCCTCACGGAACCTTCATTGGAAGGAATACAGAGTGAGAAAAATTTAAAACTATTTTTTTTACAACGTTGGACGCTTGAGTAGCTAACTCGGGGAACGAAATGAGGGGAAATTTTGCATAAAAATATTGAATTTTTCTCAGAATGAGATTATGAAAACCTTGGGGAAGCTTTTATTTGTAAATAACCTTATGATATAATACGTAGATATAATCATTTTATGACATTTTCTTTTAACTTTGCCTATTTGCTCCTTGAAAATAATGAGTTTTCATGAGAAAAAAAAAAATTTTTTGTAATGTTGGTGAAATAGAAATTCTTAGATTTTGAGGTATGGGAAGAGGAGACTGGAAGCCTTTTAGTTTTCCGGAGGACTGGAAAATTATAACTTGTTTTATTAAACTTATTGTTTGCAAAACAATGGTAAATTACTTTCGGCGTTATTAGCAAAATTCCATAATATTTTCAAACTTTTGACGTTATTTGTGCACGAAATTCGATAGGTCGAGTCCGCGTTTCGACATCGATCGCCAACTTCGGGAAGCGGCGGTTATTCTTTTTAATTTGAAACAATTTACGAGTCTCGAGTGACGAAGGAAATGAAATTAGCGTAAAACGTCTACCGGCAAAAACAGACTCCGAACAAGAAAATGAAAAAGAAATTTTATGAAAGTATTTTTATTACTCGTCGTTAGAAAACGCGACAATTTTTCGGCAGGAGTTTATTACTACTCCGAGGTGAAGGAAAGAGGCTATTACTTTTATAGCCATTTCGTGGTGCAAGGGTCATAATAATACATTTCATAAAATAACTGGGGGGAAAAAGTCACTTTCCGAGGAAACTTGAAACTAGCATATCCTGAATATAAATTTCTGGATGAAAATTGACCTTTTAAGGGTCGCTTTATTATTAGTAGGAACAATAAAGGTCAACGATAACTCCTTCGTAAAATATAAAGATTAAGCGACATCATGGTCCGTCCTTCATAGGATTAGTCTCGGCGATGGTAGTCCCTTTTACTTCCTTAAAGAAGTAAGTTATTGTGATTCCCTCCGCGTCGGGTTTTGGGGAAGGGTCTTCCAGGCCCCGGAGGGTCAAATCGAATATTGATCTTTACCGATCTCAACTTTGTCTGTGGCTCCGGCCGGCCGTCCGTAGCATTTTTTCCGGAACACTTTACTGCCACAGTTTTCATCCGATTTTCACCTAATTTTCACACAAATTTCTTTCGCCGGTGAAGAAGAATGTAACATGAAATTTTTGAATTTCGAAAAAATGGCGGAGATATTGAAATTTTAAAAAATTTGCTGCGGCCAAACCGTTGCATGGGTCCGATTTTCACCAAATTTTCACCAATTACTCCTTATATTTTTTACGAATTTTTGGGGTAAAAAAATTGCCATTTTTTAATTATTATTTTTTTTTTAATAGGGAGAAATTTCGTACTTCTACCAATTACGAGAGGCACATCCGTTGATCTTAGAGCCCGTTATTTCTACCTTGGCACTCAAAAAAATTTTCTACAAAAAAGAACTTAGAAAATTTTTCAGAAAAAAACTTAGAAAATATTTCTGAAAAAAAAAAAGAAACTCGGAAAACTTTTTGAAAAAACAAACAACTCGGAAAATTTTTCGAAAAAAAAAAAAACTTCCCCTCCCTTATACATCTTCCTTCGTTATACTTTCGTTCCCATATACTTCCCCCGACTTATTCTTCCCCCTCCGTCATGCTTCCCTTCCCATATACTTCCCCCTCCGTTGTACGTCTCCTCCGTTATACTTCCCACTCCTATATTGTTACATCTCTTTAAGGAAGTTTTCGTTGGAAGCTCTTCAAACCAGTACTTTAGCTTCCTTTCAGTACTGCAAAAAAGTAATTTAGTAGAAAAATGGAGTTTTTTCTTTCTAAAAATCTGTTAAAAACGTGTTCATAACAAAAAAACTTATACATTACATAGAATTTACTTATCTTAATTAATAACTATTATCTTAAGTACGGTGGTTAAACTAATTTCTGTCCAGTGTAGTGTAAAGTTGAATCCAATCTGTATAATTCCATCTAAGCCTTTAAGTTTGTATCTGCAATTTTTTCAATGTAGTTTCCTCTATTTTTGACTGACGAGGGCAAATACCAGATGAACGATTATAGATCTTGATTTTGACAGAAAAAGCACATGCTCTGCACGAAAAAAAAATTTGATCTTTCTCATTAAACCAGTTTAAAAGCTAATTTTTTTTTTTTTTTTTTTTCGTTTCAAATCCCAGCTCCCCAGTGCCGTATCAGGTAAAAATCGTAAGGGGATTACGCAGCAAGTAGAGTCACCCACCGAAGCGATATAATAACTTCTTCCACCTTCTTTTGGTGGATGCCCTAAAGGCTATCGCTAAATCGCCTTTTGGGCAGATTATTTTGTTTGAGGCCACTCAAAAAATCCTGTTCTACTTATTTGGTGTGATTCATCTGTCATCGGCAGTTAAAATATGGGAGGAAAATTCAATTCCGGGGTTTTGTATGAAAATCCGAAACCAATCGGGCACTGAGCAAAACTAGAACTTCGCCATTTTTGTAAATTTTGATTTACACGAAAGTTTCTTTACTTTTTGACTGGATTCAATTTTGTTCGTCCAATTTTAATTAATACCGTCGACTAAGGGAAACAGTGTCCGTGATCGTAGTACTATGAAAGTTTGTCAATTACACAACGTTTGAACCTTTACAAAGTCTACAAGTTTAAGATTAGGATTCTTTGTCTTGTATCTTGAAAGTACTCGGCAACTTCATAATATGCTTCCGTATAACGTTGCTGTATTACTGAATAATGACGAGAATCGCTTTCAATCAGTAAAGCTTTCGGGTGATAAAAATTAGTTAACAGTTCAGACTACAATGCAAACTTTTCAACCATGCAAATAAAAGTTTAAATTAATTTTGTTCAAAATATCCTCTTTGATGTCAACAAAGGCAATAGAAATGAAAAATGTAATATTAAATTAATGAAAATCAATTTGTTTAAACTTCCTTTTGAACAATATCCTTTAGATAGAAAAGCTGCTTTCAGCCGACCGGAGTTTTTCTTAAGGAAAAGCTTAAAAAAATTGTTTTCTAAAAAATTTTAAATTAAACATCTTAAACCTAATTGTCTAAAAACTTTGATGGAAAATGCGACACATCAACCGTTGTGTTTTCACAGGTGAAATTGGAAGAAGGGGATGAGAGTGGCTTTGGAAAGGATAAATAAATAGAACGAGAGAGATCAAGGAGGATGTCGGTAGCTTTTTCCTTATGGCAACCGGCTTTTCGGACTGTTTTGCATAGGAATTAATGACGGTACGTCCAAAGGATAAACGACTTGATATCATTCAGCGATTATCCGACCCGACCGGGGACGGAACGACGGATGAAAAAGGATGAACGAGTCCGAGCGTTAAGGGGAAACATCGCCACAATCTATAGGTCCGTTTTGACGCCACCAATCCTCATACCGGAAAAAATTATACAATGAAATTCCTTTTAGAAATCAACATTTTAAAAGCTTTTATGGTAAACACTTTTTTAAACGTTTTTTACAAGGAAGAACAACATTTTTTTTCTAGTCTATCATTCCAGTTCTAAAAAAACTGTAGCGAGAAGGGAAAATAGAAATCATGAGTAAAAAATATGTAATAATAATCAAAACTCAAACTTTCTCAAAAAAAATAAAATAAAATAACCAAACAGAAAAAATTATTTAGGATAGATGTTTTTTTCAAAATGGGTCTTCCAGACTCAAGAAGGTCGATTTCAGTGTGTTCGGATCCGCTGCTTTTTTCCTTCGGAACACCCTTATTTTATGGGGTCAAGAAAAATAATGGAATTACCAAAAAAGACCTTTTTTTTCTTCATATTCTTTCTTTTTCCAAAAATAAATAAAGAAACCAAGATTTCTAAAAAATTTAAGTCGCAGAAAAGAAAGAAAACCACCCAGAAACCAGAGGCATCACAATAACATCTCTTTGAGAAAGTTTAAAAGCCCCACTCCGTTTGGAAAATAGAATAAGATCGGGACAGGGTGGCCCGAACTGTCGGAGAGTGGCAGTTTTGAGTTGTTGGTAGAGCACTCTGTTGGTTCGCGATCCGATGTCTTCGAATCGATTTGTTTTACCGAGTCCTGCGTCAGTCTCTCGCCGGATTTCGTGTACAACGTTTCTACCCGTTTTTCCTAAAAAGATCGCGAATTGAGGCTCACTTTTCAAAATGGTAAATACATTTTTAGTTTATTGTCATTAAGTAATTTAAACTTTATTGAAATTACGAATTAATTATCATCCCTAATACGCACTTTTTATTTTATTAGGTTTTATAAAAAGTGTAATAAAAAATCCTTTGACATTGTTAAAGATATTTTTTAACAAAAAAAAAGCTTAAATAATTAAATTATAACATTATACGAAAAAATATTTTGGGTCATTTGTCAATTTATTTTTTATTCCGTTTTAATCAAAGCCTATTTAATTTTTTGTTTTATTTTCATGGTAGTACGGGTTTGTTAACTATGCATTGGAGCTTCTAGTTCTCAAGACTTTTGGAGAAGAAACATGGGAAACAATCAAGTAAGTTTTTTTACGTTTCTAAAATCAACAAATGCATGTTTTTTCGCGTCGTTGTTAAACTCTCCGGTCGTCGTGATCGAATGCGCTGGTTTATCGGCCTGAGTGCGATCTAGCGAGAACGCTTTGTACTCTGGGAGCCGGAAGCGGAAGTTTTCCTTTCCTAAAGTGTGTGCAATTTTCAATCCTATAAGGCCTCTCTAGGTTCTTAGAGAGAATAAGAAGATGAAGAAGAAGAAAGAAAAAAAAAAGAGAAAAAAAAACTTCGATTGTCAAGTTCTTCAAGTGTTTTTTGTGCTGTACTTTCAATCTTCTACTATAAATAAATAACCCTTTTTTATTGATCTTAGTTAAATAATATTAAATAAAATAAATTCTGCTTTGGCCAAGCTTTCTGGGCAGTGATTCTTCTATATGTACAATTTTTGAATCTATGGAAACTTACTTCATAAAAATTTTTTTCCAGAAAAAATGCCCAAGTTGTTATGGAAGGTCAGTTTTTGGTCAGACAAATTTATGATGATGAAATAACATACAACCTCGTTGGTGCAGCAGAAGAGCTATTGAGTAAGTAACAATTCAGGAAATTCATAATTAACTTTTTAAATTCAAGAAATACCAGCAAACACGTTATTGGAACTCTTCGGAAAAATGTTTTTTGAGTTCTGTAAAGATTCTGGATACGACAAAATTTTACAATGTCTTGGAGCGACGCCCAGGGATTTCTTACAGGTTAGGAACCTTCTCACTGAGTGTCGATTAATTGAATGTTTTACAAAATAGAATCTGGATGCGCTTCACGACCACTTGGGGACACTTTATCCGGGAATGAGAGCCCCTTCTTTTAGATGTACGGAACAACCGGAAGCAGGGACTTTAATTTTGCACTATTATTCAGACAGGCCAGGACTTGAGCACATTGTCATCGGATCGTGAGGGTAAGTTGTGCGTCCGAAATCGTCCATTTATCGCTCAATTTTTGTTCATAGGAAGTTGCAAGCAGCCTTCATAACACAGAAGTCGAAATCGAAATCATTAAAACAAAAGAGGAATGTGACCACGTTCAATTTCTCATCACGAAAACACGGGCAAGGTAAAGTCGCCCCATCGGTCTTAAGTGAAATTCAAATCCTTTCTAAAGGTAAGGTTAGGAAAACACTTCATGAAATTCATCAATCTTGGAGTGTTTTCCTTATTTATAAGGTTTTTCGAGAGAAAAAATTCATAATAATTTTATCAGAACCTAAAGTCAGTCCGAAAACTTTCTGCAACGTTTTTCCATTTCACATCATGTTCGACAGGGAACTCAAAATTCACCAGACAGGATCAGCAATCACGAGGATCATTTCGAAAGCTTTTGGAACTTACCAATTAACCGACATTGTTGACCCTGTAAGTTAAAATTTTGTCTTTTGTTTTCTATCTGATCATGAAAAACGAAGAGACAAAAAGATATTCATAACTGTATTTTAGGTTAGGCCTCATCTGGATATCACTTTTGACAACATTTTATCCCACATCAACACCCTGTATGTCCTCAAAACCAAACTAGGAGTTATCAAAACAACTAATCCTGATTATTCAACTCTGCGATTGAAGGTGAATGATGTACTTTCAACTAGACTTATAATAACTAAAATTTTAGGGGCAAATGCTGTATGTTCCAGAAAGTGAGATGATCATATTTCTTTGCTCACCAAGTGTGATGAACCTCGATGACCTCATTAGGTATTTTTTATTTAAAAATTTTTTTAATTATAGTCACAGTCGAGGTTTGTACATAAGCGACATACCGCTTCATGCACGAGATCTTGTTGATGTCTGAGCAGTTCGAAGCTGACTATAAACTTACTAAGAACCTGGAAATTCTCACTGACAAACTTCAAAGCACATACCGTGAATTGGATGGGGAAAAACAAAAAACAGATAGGTTTGAATTAGTTTTGTTAATTAAGTCCCAGTGTTCTAGTACGTTTCTTTATGTATTATTTTTATTTTTTTAATTTGTTTAGGCTTCTTTATTCTGTTTTGCCCATAAGTGTGGCAAATGAATTGAGACATCAAAGGCCAGTAGCGCCCAAAAGATATGATTGTGTGACCCTCCTCTTTTCTGGCATTGTTGGCTTCAGTGACTATTGTGCAGTTCATACAGACTCCCAAGGGGCGATGAAAATAGTGCAGTTGCTGAACAGTCTTTATACTGCGTTCGACGTTCTTACTGATCCAAAACGTAACCCAAACGTGTATAAGGTAACCTCCAAATAAATTTCTTGTGTTGTCTAATGGAGCAAACTTCCAGGTGGAAACAGTTGGCGATAAATATATGGCCGTGAGTGGACTTCCAGAGCCATGTGAGGAGCATGCAAAAGGCATTGCTAGGCTCGCTTTGGATATGATGGATTTGGTCAAAGAAGTTAAAATCGATGATGAGCCTGTGGTAACATGATTTCTGATTAATAATCACCAATTTTAGTTTAAATTTAAATTTCAACAAATTCTGGCCACTTGTGCTGCAGTGCCTAACTCTGCTTCAGGCAGTTTCCATTATTTTGTTTGTTTGATTTGTTGCAATCAACCATTTTTTATGTTCGATTTAACGTTTTATCACAGGCATCGTATCAATTATGTCTCAAAGTATCACCCATAACATTCCAGTGATACAAACGTTAAAACAAATATCTATTCTATTCAATTGAGGCGTTCCGGATACGAAGGGCGATCTCACAAAACGTACTTTCGAGATATTCGCATTTTAAAGTTTCGGTTTTTACGTATTTAAAGGGGAAAAAATGGCGAACTCAACATAAAATTATATGGGTGTATTCACCAAGAGGTCTAGAATCTGAAAATGAAAAAAACTGGAAGACCCTTCCCCGAAAACCCGACGTCGAGGGTATCACAATAACTTCTTTAAGAAAGTTTAAAAAATTTGTCCGATGTCGAGTTCGCCCTTCGTACCCGGAGCGCCTCAATTATACTCCCTCTTTTCTAGTCAGGAAGCAGCTGTATTGGCAACTTTTTCCACCCTTTTTTAACTGAAGGGTTAAGGCTAAATAAATAAATTTTTCAGTATTCACGTTAAGTTTTCAGTCTTGCAACTGAAATTTGATTGGGTAAAAAAAAAAAAATAATATGTAACAACTACAAAATAATTAAGTATTTTCTGAAATTCTAGGAAGTGTCCTTAAATATAAAACTATAAAATAGCACTAAAAAAATCGGACAAAAGGCTCTGATAGTAATTAGCAATGACCCTTAACTTTAAAACTAAAAGCTTTTCCAAAAGTGCGACACCTTTTGATTTTATCATTACTCCTAAGACAGCTGAATATCACCATTTTTCAGAATATCACGATCGGCATTCATTCTGGAGAAGTTGTCACAGGAGTTATTGGACACAGAATGCCACGTTACTGCCTTTTCGGTAATACAGTGAACCTCACATCCAGAACTGAAACAACTGGAAAAGCAGGATGCATAAATGTCTCAGAAGATGCTTACAGGTATAAAAATCACATTCTGGTTGACGATTTCATACATTAAAACTGTTTCGTTCCGTTAATTTTCTTATTTTAGATGCCTTCAAGAACCCGCAAATGCAGACCCAGTTTGAACTCACCTACAGAGGACCAGTCACGATGAAGGGAAAATCTGAACCTATGAAAGTTTGGTTCTTATCTCGAAAATCTTAAATATGGTTGGAACTTCATTAAATTCAAGTAATTTTTCCGAACAAAAACTGGTGATAATTTTTAACCTCAAAAATGGGGGGAGGAGAATTTGAAAACTACAGCCAACCTATGTAATGAACTAATGGCATTAATTTAACTGTTTAATTATAAACTAGAATAACTTATAGCTTACTCTTAGTTGTGTACAGTAGAACCCCTCTAATCCTCCCTTGGATGATCAGTCACTCCAGGTAATCGACCCTCGGTTTTTATGAAACCCCCATCAACGGGCAACTTTTTAGTATAACAAAATTTCTCCGAAAATGAAAATTCAAATGACTTTTTGTAAACATATTTCCGACCTTTTTTGCGTTCCAACCGTACTCCTGGTCCCAAGAGTGACGGATTAAAGGGTTCTACTGTTCTTAGTAGTGTGTTTAAAATCAAATATTTTTATGTACTTAACTGTATCCAAGTTAATTTAAGAGAAAAAAGTAATTTATAATTTTATTGACCGTTAAATATATTTTGATTTTACATTTTAGCAAGAGTAAATGTAGAATGTGTTATTACATGTATAGGTGTTGTGATCATGTTTCTTGTTAGAGAGTTCTAATCACATGGTTTTTTTTTTTTTTTTTTTTTTTGCAAGAGTGTACGTGTAGAAATCCGGTGTTCTCTAATGTTCTCTAAATTTTAGTTTTTAGTTTATGATAAACTCTAAGGCCTGAGAAACGGATCCTTAGATAATCTATGCTACATTAGCGTACAACAACCATTCCTAGATACTGATGTACTCTTCATGTATAAAGTCGTGTCCACTTTTGCATTTTCTCGAATGAGCAAGACTTCGAAAGCCTTCGATACACTAAGTACCATCCAAACAAGCATTCACTTTTGATGTACTGACAACCCTTGGATCGCCAACAGCGTCCAGACTATCCAATTTTGCCGATAACGAATGTGTGGCTTTATGTAAACATGAAAGAGGTGTTTGAATGAGTTGAGCTACGAATAAAATTAAAAAACGTGTGGCTAAACTCTCTGTGTGGCTACTTAGAGCTTTATGGGAGAAATTCATCATGGCGACCTAATTAGCAATCAGACTATTGTAAATACATCTTATAAAATTATTTATGAAGCTCTTAAATTCTTTATTCTATGTTTTTTCTGTGTGCATAGCCGTTGTTCACCTTTAAAATCATGCAGTGCTAGTGACTTGTTCACCACTCCATTCTAAAATTGGACATCTTCAGGTTAAACACAACTCCAGGATAAAATATATTATTAGTTTGTGGACCATATCTAACAATTTGTGATGGGAGCAGCGGATGTTCAAAAATGCGCAAAAATTTATATTTTTATAAATCAAAACTAACATCATCTTATGAAAACAAGATTTAATTTGAATGTACATAATAACGTAATCTATGATTAGTTGAAAACTGATTGAAGTTGACCGAGGTCAATACAAATTTTTAACTTTTATTTTCTTCATCTCAAAAATCAATTAATTTTATTTTTTCTCAATAAATAAGTTGTAGGAACTAATAGTACAATATGATATGTTTAGTCACAGTATTCATGACCAAAATTAATTCCTATTCAGTATTTATAAAATGATAAACATGTGAATAACATCTTGAATGTTAAGTGATCTATTGTTGTAATATTAAAATAAAACTTAAAAAAAGATTTAGTTTTGATGCTGGATAAGTTTATTGATGTTTCCTTAAAATGATGATCTATAATAAATATATTCCGAGTCCCACGTTCAAGATCGTCATTTTAAGAATTTAAGATGTGTTCAAAATGAACTGGCCTAGGTAGTCGTTGGTATAAGAAACAGCGTTTTTTTTCCTGACTTTCAAATGTTTTTCCAGGACTTCCACGAAAAAAACCCTAGTTGTTTTTTTCTTTAATGGGTTTTTTTCAAGAAACATCCTTATTTCTTTTGCGTAGTCAGTGAACTTGTTCATTTCCACCCAAGGGAAGGTTGAAGTTTTCTCACCTACATAATAAATTACTCTTTTTTTGTTAATTGTATTAGCAGCACACATTAGGCTTTTTACAAAGGGGGAGGGGGATCAGACCCAGGCAGGGGCTTTCGCCATAATGCCGTGGCGCCCTTTTGGGCCAACTACCAGAGTATGGCCTAACTAAATTATCCACAGATTTTGTAGAAGGATATTTTTAATTGGAATTTTACTTCCAACCAAAATCCCTATACCCAACCTGGGATCGAACCCCGGTCTCCGTGGTGAGAGTCCAAGACTGAACCCACCAGCCACGGAGCCGGTTATAATAAATAACTGAAAGGAATAAATGGAATCGGAAAAAGATACACCAGCGAAAAAAAGAAATTAGTTTTATTTATTTTTTTGAATAATTTCCAATACAACAAAAATGTCACAACATATTAATTGTGAATAGACTGTGAACTAGTTAAGCTTATATTAATAATTTGGTACCAATGAAGAATAAAAAAAAACATTTAGAAAACTATTGATTTAAAATGCCAAAGAAAGAAAGAATGATTTTTAAAATGCCAAAGTTTGAAAGTTTTATTATTTTTTTATTATTTGCAATATAAAAATATATCACAATATTTTATTTGTGACCAGACTAAGAACTAATTCTGCCTGTGTTAAAACTTCGGTACCAACAAAGCAAAAAAAAAAGGTATATTCATCGTTAACTATTCAAAAAAACTACTGGCTTAAAATGCCGCAGAAGAAATTTAAAAAATGTTAAAATTAAGTGAACAAAGAGTTTTAAAGGAACAATATGTAAAAAATGAACACTATTTCAAAAGAATTTTTCAGAAGTTCATCCAAAAATTTTTAAAATGAAGGTTGTTCATTATAAAAGCAGGTGGGATCTTAGTAGTAGTCAACATGCATTTCGGTCTGATCATCTGAAAAAAAAAAAAAGAGACAGAACAACTTTTTATGAATGAACAGAATTTTTTTTCTTACTTCCGTTTTCGTCCTTTTCAATAACGCTATCAGAAGTAAGTGGCCACTGCGCAAACGGCGAATACACCGGTTCAACTTTGACGGCTGCAGTTGTCGACAAGTCAAGCGGCAAGTTTTGAGGAGGACACCCCGATCTGTCCAAGCGGTCGTTTTCATTCTGATCAAGATCCTTATATTTTCGAAAGGAGACAGCATTCGAAAGGAGGAGAGGTTCAAAAGAATTTTTACACCAGCACTTTTTCATATTTTCAAGGGTTAATTCGAACGCTCTCTCCATTGCCTGTGCTTCTTTTTCTTGCAATCCCAAAGCATCTGGCACCTGGGCATCTGGTTTTACAACTGCCTGTTCTATCGGTTTATCATCCTTTCCTGTAAAATGTAAGAAATAACCAATAATAAGGAAAACGACATGAACGTGGGTATTATACGACACCAAAAAGGGTACCACAGCAACCTTTTTTTTTTTTTTTTTAAATTTAACTTAACAACATAAAATGAATTAAAAACAAGGCATAACTCTAACAAATGGTTGTTTTGAAGGTCTTGAAGGAGAGCGTCTCAACAACAACTCACGCATTTGATTTAGGTTAAAAAAAAATATAGCATTTTATAGAAAAAAAAAAAATTTAAAAACGAAAATTAAGGTGAAATCTTGAAAATTTGTTGAATAATTACTAATCAGGAACGCTCAACAAATTTTTCACCTTAAGTATCGGACATCCCCTAAAATGGTATACTAACATCATATAGGGTGGCAAAATTTTGGTTGTACCCTGATATCCTTAACAGCTAAATTCATATTAATATACAAATTTATTTAGAGAGTTAGCGAAAGACTTAACCCTGATGGTTGCATCCAGAAAAGTCCTTCGATTGAAGGTTGCAAGTTTAATGTAGCCTCTGGGAGACCCTAAAAGCTCTCAGCACTTTTGAACAACTAAATGTAGCGTAAGGCATCAAAACAATTGATGATGTGCTAAAAAATATGCAATATTTGATTTACAAGCAACCCCAATCCTCCCGCAGAATTATACAAAAAAAACTTGAATACCATAAGGAGTAGCATCTTCTTCTTGTAGTGGGATGCAATATTGAACTTTTTTTGCAATTCAGGGTCCCAAAGCAGTGGACTTCACATTCATCACTTCCATGCCCATCTGCAACATAAATAATGAAAATTAATTAAGTGAATATTTAAAATTTAAGAACAAAGAGCAAGGAAAAGCTTAACGAAAGTATAGACTTAATCTAAGCATTATGCTGATCAGCACAGACTGACCGCCTATCATTAGAAGAGAAAAGAACTAACCCTGACAGTCTTCCTTCTGCTCCGAATTTTTCTTTAAGACTTCACATTCATCACTTCCATGCTCACCTGCAACATAAATAATGAAAATTAATTAAGTGAATATTAAAATTTAAGAACAAAGAGCAAAGGAGAAAGCTTAACGAAAGTGTAGACTTAATCTAAGCATTATGCTGATCAGCACAGACTGACCGCCTATCATTAGAAGAGAAAAGAACTAACCCTGACAGTCTTCCTTCTGCTCCGAATTTTTCTTTAAGGCGACGGTGGCCAATGAAGATCCGATTGTCCCGTCATGATCAGCCGATCCATCACGCATATGGTATTTAAGAGCCTTAAGCGCTTTACCCTTTACGTTCTTGAATAGTTCGCTTAACTTATCCACCTTGTCAAAATTATCCTTCGAAGTTCCGGGACGGGCGAGATAATCGTTGTCCAATTTTAGATGCGAACCAATCCGAGGGTAATACAAATCGGGCTGGAGCGAACGTTCCATTGAAGAATTAAGTGATTTTACCAAATCAGGCCAGAGTTTTTTTTTCTTAAAAGTTTTTTTTGATGCATGAGTGTTTTTCTCGAATACACGAACTCGCAGCGGTTGGCGCACGGTTTGGGGTTATCTTCGGCCGACTTCTCATCAGGCGCATCCACATCCATCGGGGATGACGATTCTTGCATTGCGATCTCCGTAATCGGGTTACGGAAGTTGGCCATGCGGGTGAATCGTCAACAGAAATGAACTCCTCAGACCCTTCGTTGTTTCCAAGAATTTCCTCGGACCCCAACATACGTAAAGCACACTAAACACAATGCTCACTTGACGGTCGTTTTCCCGGTAACGGTATCAATCCAGAGACAATCAGGGAATATCGAAAACGCGCCAAAAATCGATAGTTACCTCCTTTTTTTTTTGCTTCCTACTTATCCACTCAATAAAACATATTAGCAAGAATTTTTTTAAATTTTATTTATTAGTTTAATTATTTTTTTTCTAAAAAAGACGAATAAAATAACGAGATTGTCTTCGAAATCACCGATGCCTTGTTGATCTCCCTAGGTTAGAGTAGCCTGATAGCGCGGTGATAAGTATTGCAATGTCTATCACGTGCTGCCGCCTGCACGGCCTGCCATGACTCCATGTTTGATCCAGGTTATTTGTATCAATTGATACATTGATACTGAATGATGTGATACTGACAGAGTTGCCAGATCGGGAGTTTTCCCCCTAAATTTGGGCGGATTTTGGGCCTTCGGGGGGTTTTTTAGGGGGAGAAGTAGTAGTTAAATTTTAGTTTTTGTTTGTTCTTGTTTATTGTCTTATGGTTATTTATTAGTTTATTACCTTGCAAAGTCTATTTAAAACCTTATTAATAAAGAAAACCTATCGCAATAATTTTTCTTCATATTATACTTGCTAAAAAAAATTTAGGGGAATAGTTGGAAATCAGGGGGAAAATAAAACCTTTTAGGGGGAAACCAATGAAGTTGTCTGGCAACACTGGATACTGAGATGTAAGACTGATACTTTTGCATCTGATCATAGAATAAAGACCAAGTGAAGAAGGACGATTCTTACGGGGGAAAACTTATCACCCCACTTAGTCTTTATTTTATGAGCTGATGCAAATGAAACCCGACGTTCAAAACGTGATGTTCTTTTGATAGCACCACAGGTCCAGCTCCACTCTCCAGCCTCCAAACAGTTACTTGGATCAGCTTTATTAGGTTCCATGTGGAATCGAGAAACATTTCCCATTTATTTTCATTCTTTTTTGTATTTTATTTAAAAAACAACAAAGCTAACTATAAGGGTTAGTAGGTTTACTACACACTTAGTAATTAATTATGTAAAAATACATCAGAGAATGAAAGAAACAAGAATCCAAAACTGCGGGAAGGTAGGAGGAAGAATTCTTTCCTTCAGTCTTGGACAAGTCCGCATGTTCATAGATAAAGAGAGAGCAATAAACGGAAAATAGTTAAATGAGGCTTATTAAGCCAAACCGGTTGTGAAATATTCCGTTTATTGTTTCTCTCATCCTCTGATGCATTTTTATACAAGAAAAGCTAACTTTCCGCATGTTTTTAGCTACCTTAAAGAAGTTATTGTGATACCCTCCACGTCGGGTTTTTGGGGAAGGGTCTTCGGGGCCCCGGAGGGTCAAATCTTACCGACCTCAACTTTGTCTGTGGTTCCGGCCGGCCGTAGCATTTTTTCCGGAACACTTTACTTCCACAGTTTCTATCCGATTTCTACCAAATTTTCACACAACCTTCATGAATAGTTGAAAAAAATATATTTCGAAAAATGGCGGAAATATGCACGTTTGAAATTTTAAAAACTGCGCTGCGGACGAACCGTTGCGTTGGTCCGATTTTCTCCAAATCTCCTTATATTTTTTACAAATTTTCGGTGTAAAAATTTTTTGTTGTTGTAGGTACGTCCCCTTCGGTTATAGTAAATCCAAAAAGTCCCCTAATTTTTTACTATAACCGAAGCTCAAAAAATAGGCTGATTTTTTAAATTTTTTTTTTGTTTTATTGTTTGTTTGTTGCTGTAGACTCATTTAACTGATTATATATCAATATAAGTACCTACCAAAATTTGTCAGCAGAAAGTGTTTTTAATAAGACTTCTTAACTTCCTTTAAGAAGTTATTGTGAAACATACCCTCGACGTCGGGTTTTTGGGGAAGGGTCTTCCAGACCCCGGAGGGTCAATTCGAATATTGATCTTTACCGATCTCAACTTTGTCTGTGGTTCCGGCCGTCGTCCTTTCCGGAACGCATTTAGGCCATAGTTTCAACCGATTTTCACCAAATTTTTACACAAATTTCTTTAGCCGGTGAACAAGAATGTGACGAGGGCGATTTTTGAATTTCGAAAAAATGGCGGAGATATATCAGTTTGAAATTTTAAAAAATTCTAAAACCTATGTCCGCTTTTCTTATAAAGAATCATTACGAAATTTCCGTTAAAATCTTGACATTCACTTTCAACGGTCAAAAATATTTTAAGGGCTTAGACGCTTAATAGTGATTTTCCCTACAGTTAACGAAAAGCCACCTTAGGGAAATAAAGAAAAATTTATACCTGACTCCTTTGCAAAACCCAATTATCGTAAGAGTATTGAAAATATTCCACAACGGATTTTTTCTCTCTTTTATTTTATTTTTTTTTTTTATTTTATCCGAAGAAAAAATCCTGTATATGACCAATTTTTTTTTACTATAACCGGATTTTAGTAAATCCGAATTTACTATAACCGGATAAATTAATGGAGAACTAAATAAAACTGAACCGGGACCCAGAATATTTTTACTATACCGAATTTTTACTTTGTCCGAATTTACTATAACCGAAGTCGACGTAACTTTTTTTAGTAGGGAGAAATTTCAAACTTCCAACTGTTACGAGAGGCACATCCCTAGGTAAATAGCCCATTATTCTACCTTGATAGGTACTTAAAAAAAATTTTGTATGATTTATGAATAAATATTTATTCGCTAGTTATTATATAGTTTGGGGCGCAAGTTTCCACCATTTAGGAGCTTAGTATTTTAATCTAAAGAAGAGCCCATGGCCAGGTACTCTACTACTTCCAAGTGAATGATCTTTCGTGATACCGTCCCTTTATAGTCTAAAATGAATGACGATTAAAACTGAATTGAAGAAGACGTGAAGAAAGTGAATGTTTCTTTCTTGAGTTAGTGGCCTGTGGTAGGGAGGACTGTGAAGAGTAGCGCCAAGATACCGAGACCGCTTCAACGATTTAGTCATTCCCAACCCACCGCACAGACGTCTACGTTATCGCTGGTTTAAACATCGATAAATTCCGGTATTGTGCTCGTTTATTATTTAAACTATTTATTCATTTATTTCGGACACTACAGCAGGTATAAAATTTTTTTCTTAGTACCGCTTTTGGTGTCCTTTTCTTCCTTTTCTTTTTAATCCTACGTATTAATTCTTTGGTTGTAAAAATTTTCAGTTTATTTTTTAAAAAATTCGAATTGATGCTTAGGATGTTAATTTCTTTTAAAAAATTCTTAAAGGGAGATGGGAAGACAGAACGAGCCGGAAGGCACGAAATTTAAAAGCGTACACGCTCGTGTCAGGTAATCGATTTGATTTTTTTCTAGGAAAATCCATATATGTAAACAATTTACTTTTGCCATGCTAGATACAATAGAAATTCCTTATACATCACGAATGAAATGATAAAACCGTAAAAAAATGTATTAGAAACATGAATTTTTTATAATGGAAGATTTTTTTTTTAAATTTTTACACGTACATGAACTATCCTCAATTAGAACCTACATGGCGTACGGTTTGCCTTAAGTTTCTTAAGGTAAAAAATCAAATAAATGATAAAAAGAGGGAACGAACGATTTAAAAATGCGCCATCTTAAAAACTAATTGTTGAGAAGTAGTCATATAAAACTCACTCATATAATTTCTTTTAGCAAATTTTTACATAATCCATAATAATTTAAACTTTCCATTCGAAATCAGTATAAAAAAGCGTTATGATATAACGTTAATTTGACCCAAATATATTTGTTTAAATGGGGCTTTGAATGATGTATTCTTGATGATAGCTTTGAATAACTGTTCGAGTGACATTTTTGATTCACCTGCTTAGGCATTCGCCCTATTAATCCAAAATTCATTTACGCCCTCCACGGGATTTTAAATTCATCGCTCGGTATACTTTATAATTCGAAATATGTTGATTATAACAAAATTAGTTTATGCTGTTGCATAATAATCCGCCTTCACTCTTCATATCTCAGTGTGACTTGTTGGCACCTCGCTATCAGGCAGAAATTTTTCCGGTGCTGCTCTCGAAGAAAATTTCTGTTCATATTTTTGTTCTCTAGCAACTAAGTTCGTGGGTTCGAATCCCAATAGGGCACTCTGCCGTGTCTTTATTAATCAATCCCCGGAGCAAATAAAATTTGGGAGATCTCAGGGCTTTACGTTTTAGCGCCAGAGAATATTGGGGGAAAAAATTGAGCCCGTAGAATTAAAAAAATTATTAGATTACGTTCTGCTGAGGAGTAAATATTTTCACACGAAAAAACAAAATTTTAAACAATAATCATTTATCTTATAAAAAAAGTCCTTGAACAGTAAGAACAAACAAAAAAAGAAGGTCTTATTGATTTTGATAAGACAAAAAAAAGTTATTGAAAATAAAATAGTAGGCACGCTCACTCACCTGAGACTTTTTTTCATAGTAAAAGATGGAGAATTCATATTGAATTTTTCACACCTTATTAGAGAGGAGGAAAATGAAAAAAAAAAAATTCAATATGTAAATAGAACAACTTTCATTGGTATGTCTTCTAGTTTAAGGTCGGTCACGGCACACGGTTGTGGCGGTCCATTCTGTCAGACTTCGTGGTCAACGTAAATAAGTCAACGGAAATATTTTGCACAAAAAATTCCCTACTTTCAATTTTTTCTAATAAATGAAATCCATTTGACCTAATTTAAAAAAAAATTTAATACTCATTTTGCATTCTGCGTTCTGCTATTAGGAAATAAATAACCCATTAGTCAAAACAATTTGCTAAATGTGTGAAATTTATTTTAAAAAAACCTTGTAGGGTATGATAATAATTTATTTACAATAAAAGTTGCCAATTGGGTGTCTTCATTGCCTTGAAATACCTGATAATGACTCCTTTGGTCGATGTGTAAAACAAGTCGTAAATTTCAATTTTTTTTCCGCGATGGTCGATATTTTTGTACTCAAGCTGCAAAAAAAGCAAAATAAGAAGTGACGAACCCCTTCTTATTCAAGCGAAGGTGATTTTTCGCTCACGTTGCCGAAGGTGCCGGATTGATAGACCCCTCCTAACTCTTTTTCTATAATTCCGTTATACTCGTCGTCCGATATTGAGTTCCTTATTAAGACGGATATCCTTTCAAAACTTAATAGTTATTATTAACCGCGCTAAATATGAGGACTATGTTTCCCTTTCACCTTTGACGAATCACTTTTAGCGTAAAGAACGTTTTTTTCCGATATTGCTGCATTTTTTTTTATTATACCTACTTCTGTTTTCAGCTTACCAAATATGGAAAAAGGTTATTTTTTTCTTTTACTGCTAGCGAAATAAAATTATTTATAAGTTGTTAAACGACGTCTTGGCTCGCAACAAAATATTCACCATTCTCGAGTTTCCTTGGCTTTTATTTTATTTCCATGAAAATAAGTGGGCATCACTGGTATTTTATTTGATACGTCAACCAGCGTAAGAGGTTGGACATGGTCGTGTTTTATAAGGCAATCGCCATAAACCGGGTTATAAGTTTAATCGCGGCGGCCCGTTAACAGGGAATCTCTCGTCGAGTTTCAATAGTTGCGCGTTGTTCGAAGACTAATTTTTACGCCCTCCGCTTCTGAAAAGGTTTTATAAATCGACGATGTTATAAAATTGAAAACACTTCGGATTACGCAAGGGTCTGAAGAAAATGGGTGCGCTCGACGTGTAAGGTGTATCAGTTACGCTTTTTTTTTCCGAGTGACGCAAATCTTTTGGTCGTAAGAAGGCAGAGTCATATCGCTTGTGGGACAAAAGGCGTTAAAAGCTCATCAACGGGTTTGCTTTTATGACCTCACCCATCTCGGCTTTCAATCGATGTTAACCTTGGACACAACTGATAACTGTGAAGTTATTTCTTCAATTCAAAATCTCATGAATCGGTGATGCACGCAAGCCACAAAACTGTTTGTCCTCAGCGTTAAGAAGGGAAAAACCAATTTGAGATTTATTGTTCGATGGCAATCTTTGTTGAAAATGGTCTTCGGCAATTTCTGTATCAGTACAAAATAAGGAGGAGATAACGGATGTTCGCGGTTTTAGATGCAATTTATTGGAAATGATCGAACTTAAGGACCGTGCCCGTAATTTTTTTCTTGAGGTCTACTTCTTGCCAGTTCATATAAAAGCTATCGCTTTTCTAGTTTTCTTCTGATGAATCTAAGTTTCGGAAACTTCCAAATGGGTTGAGAGAGGAAAAGTGAAATTGAGAAGGCCCGGTTGACCGTGGCGGAAGACAATTTCCCTTTTCTTTTTCTCATAACTCGGAAAATCTGGATAAGCGAGATTAATCGCGAGAGACAAGGCCGCCGGAAAAAGAAAGGGACATGAAGTTTAAAGTGCTTGAGCTAATCAAGAAACGCAATAGCGACTTTTTTTCTCCCTCTTTTTTTTATCATATCTCCTACTCTCTAGTTTTTGTTCTTTTTGCCGATCCGCTTTCCATTCCCCTTCAATTTAAATCATTGCCTTTATTTTGACATTGATCAAAACCGTAAATCAATAACTCGTTTTAATAGACAAGGTCGATTTCTTATAGTAACTATGTTTTCTAGAGTTCAAAACGGAATCTTTGATATTTGGAACATTTGGTTGATGTCTGTAGGCGATAATCGTTTAATGTCTACTCCAAGTGATTAGTGATGAACTGATGAACAACAAAATTTTTATTGATTTGGAAATTTGCCACCGAAAAATTAGTTTTTGATAGCAGTTGCCTTTTCTTTTCGTTCCTTATTTTGTCCGGCTCTCTACGAGGAACACTCTTTTGGGCGTTTTCCAAGGTCTTCCTCCCTCTTAACGAACACCCCTTAAAAGTCTTACATAACCGACAAATTTTACAAGAGTCCGCATTTTGAAAATGTTAAGAAGTTTTTTTAATTTTAGATTGCCCCGAAAATTTCTTATGAAGTCATCTCTTAACGAATTTCTCTTTCTCACAGGCTCCGGGCATTCACTTCGATTCCGTGAAGAGTGACACATCGGAAACGGATTTCAAATCCGTTTTGCACTGCACCTCCTTTTACTCGAGCCCATTCAATTACGTCAACAAAAATTACTTCGATCCTGTATTCCCTTAAATAACAAAAAGATCGCAAACAAAATTTACATTTGAAAGAACCGCTTTATTTTCCGCTGAGGTATATGAGGACAAAACGTTAAAAGCTTATAGGTTATCCAAGGAAGGTGACCATTTAAAAAAACTCAAACTATAGGTTTTTTTCTCTCATCAGATAAAAACCTCAATATTTTGGCAAGAGAAGTTACCAATTTTGTAATTTTAAATTTGCCGTCAATAAAAATGAGGTGTAAAACGACTACTTTGTCTGATGAGGGTTTAAAAGAGCCTTTTAGCTACGCAAGATTCCGGCATACCTTAACTCGAACTCTCGAATCGCAAGGACACGCGAGTTCATCAACCCTGGACAAATATTCAATGTAGGCAGTATAGGCATATCCAATAGCGCCGATATTCCGATGCTGTATCGATTTTTATCTCATTGTTGTGTAAAAGACTCATGAATTTTCATTAAGCGGCTTCTGCAATTCCATATCCGTTTCTTTTTCTTGCTCACTTGGAGAGCCGAGTCTCACAATAAACTTTTTGTTGTTATGTCTCGATTACCTCGACCTGTCGAATTAAGGCGGGGCCTACTAAAATTACCGTCAACGCCTTTTATTATTTTAAAATGAGTTGAATTATCTGTTTTTTGTGACTAGAAAGTTCTTTTAGGCACCTGTCTACAATACCCAAAACTTTAGGTCAAGTGTAAGAA
>JACGAQ010001671.1:0-54064 GCA_014119065.1 Orius insidiosus
TGTGTGTTTTCAACGGTCTTTCAGTCTACAAAAAGCCGTCTTATCAGTATTTGTAGGTTTTTTTTTTTTGTGATGTATAGGCCTAGAATATCGTTTTTAAGACGTTTTTGTCAATTTGAGGCGATAAATCATCATTGTTTTAGGGTTTTCTACGGTCCCTTTGCTTAGAAACACCCATTTTATCGGTTGGTCATTCTGCCTAGAAACACCCGTTAACCGGTTGGTCATCCTGCCTAGAAACACCCGTTTAACCGGTTGGTCATCCTGCCAGAAACACCCGTTTAACCGGTTGGTCATCCTGCCAGAAACACCAGTTTAACCGGTTTTTCATTCGGCCTAGAAACACCCATTTTACAGGTTGGTCATTCTGCCTAGAAACAAACACCCATTTCATCGGTTGGTCAGACTGCCTAGAAACACCCATTTTACCGGTTGGTCATTCTGCCTAGAAATACCCGCTTTACCGGTTGATCATTCTGCTTAGAAAAACACCCATTTACAGGTTGGTCATTCTGCCTAGAAACAAACACCCATTTCATCGGTTGGTCAGACTGCCTAGAAACACCCATTTTACCGGTTGGTCTCTGCCTAGAAACAAACCCCATTTCATCGGTTGGTCAGACTGCCTAGAAACACCATTTTACCGGTTGGTCATTCTGCCTAGAAACAAACACCCATTTCATCGGTTGGTCAGACTACCTAGAAATACCCATTTTACCGGTTGGTCATTCTGCCTAGAAACACCCGTTTAACCGGTTGGTCATCCTGCCAGAAACACCCGTTTAACCGGTTGGTCATCCTGCCAGAAACACCAGTTTAACCGGTTTTCATTCTGCCTAGAAACACCCATTTTACAGGTTGGTCATTCTGCCTAGAAACAAACACCCATTTCATCGGTTGGTCAGACTGCCTAGAAACACCCATTTTACCGGTTGGTCATTCTGCCTAGAAATACCCGCTTTACCGGTTGATCATTCTGCTTAGAAAAACACCCATTTTACAGGTTGGTCATTCTGCCTAGAAACAAACACCCATTTCATCGGTTGGTCAGACTGCCTAGAAACACCCATTTTACCGGTTGGTCATTCTGCCTAGAAACAAACACCCATTTCATCGGTTGGTCAGACTACCTAGAAATACCCATTTTACCGGTTGGTCATTCTGCCTAGAAATACCCGCTTTACCGGTTGATCATTCTGCTTAGAAAACACCTATTTTACAGGTTGGTCGTTCTGCCTAGAAACACCCATTTCATCGGTTGGTCATCCTGCCTAGAAACACCCCTTTTACCTCACATTAAACTTACTAAGCTATATCTGTTAGGGGTTTCACAATGGCTTCTGTTTTAGGAAGTTATAAAATCTCTTTCCAAAAAGATGACATAATTTTTTTTCTTATTATGCATGACAAATTCGCAAGATAGAACACGAATTTTAACAGGCTAAATGCAACAATGAGGTTAATTGTTATCTTTTTGCTACTTTAAAAAATTTAAGTTAACATTTAAGAAAGAAAAAAATTCATATTCTATTCGCTAAAAATTCGCAGAAGCCGAGAAAACCCGTTTATGACGTCAAATAATTCCCCAAATGTTGAAATCGGGTGTTTAAAAAAAAAATGAAACCATTTTACTAAGTTTAGAAGGCCGAAAAGATCACTTGTCAACCATTTAGTATTACGAAAATAATTCTTAAAAATGGATTTAAACATAAATAAATATTATGTAGGCCTCGTATTTGTAAACAATCCTTGAAACTTGTCTTTTCTTAACCAAAAGGATGCCTTAAGAAAATGAAGGGAGATCGCCTCCGATAGCCACCGTTCGAGGACTCCTTAAGACACCTTAATCTTCCTTAAGATACCTTAATCCTCCTTAAGATACCTTAATCCTCCTTAAGATAACCTTGAAAAATAGAGGGAAATCGGAAGTATCGAAAATTCATCGATTTAAGTTCTGCTCTCATCCGTGCTTGCGCTAAGCGACAAGTTTCTCACGATTCGCTTCATCGCAGTTTATGAACGAGAAGATTCGTATCTTCTAAAAATTACTGATCCTCGACTACCTAATTATTTTTTAAAAACAAAGTTTATAAATAAAATTGCATCATCGCAAAAAAAAGACATTTAAAATCAATCGGATGCCACTTCAAGTTTATTTGTCGACCTTTTACACTAAAGTTTTTATTTAAAAAAGAGACGTTTTTATTATTTTTATTATGCAGAGTCCTTGAGTAAAATAGGTTTAACGGTGCGATAATAAAGGTTGATAATGTATACGAATTTTTTTTTTAAATTGTAGAGTGCGGCACGTTTGGATTTTTAGACCAAAACAATAAAGCTGATAAGAACGGATTGATTAAGACTCTTTTAGTGTTTATGTGAGATAAACATTTTGATTTACACCTTTTGAGTAACTTACGAGCTGGATGTATCCGTGAACTGTGGAAACACCGACTTTACCGAAATTCAGAATCAAATTCCCTCGTTTTTTCCCGAAGAAGCCACCATTTTTTGGCGACTTTGTCAACCTTTGGCTATCAGCCATAATTTTTTTGTGTTTAAAACGGTTTTCCTACATAGAGAAACCCGTTTTCAAATCTCGGGGTCGTTAGACTGCGCTTTGTCCCGGAATCACCCAATTTTTGGCGTTATTGTCAATTGGAGAATATAAATCATTATTTTTTAGGGTTTTCTACGGTCCCTTTGGCTAGAAACACCCGTTTTACCGGTTGGTCCTTCTGCTTAAAAACACCCATTTTACAGGTTGGTCATTCTTTAAAAACACCCATTTACAGGTTGGTCATTCTGCCTAGAAACACCCATTTTACCGGTTGATCATTCTGCCTAGAAACACCCATTTTACCGGTTGGTCATTCTGCCTTGAAACACCCGTTTTATCGGTCTGCTATTCTGCTTAGAAACACCCATTTTACAGGTTGGTCATTCTGCTTAGAAACACTCATTTACAGGTTGGTCATTCTGCCTAGAAACACCCGTTTTATCGGTCGGTCATTCTGCCTAGAAACCCGTTTTATCGGTTGGTCATTCTGCTAGAAACACCCTTTTATCGGTCTTATCGTCATTTTGCCTAGAAACACGTATTTTACGGGTTGGCCATTCTGCATAGAAAAACCCATTTTACAGGTTGGTCATAGTGCCCAGAAACACCTATTTTATCGGTCGGTCATTCTGCCCTAGAAATACCCGTTTTACGTTAGTTTTTAGCCAGAAATCACTGATTTTAGGCGTTTTTTCCTAGGCGTCGCGGTGGCCGCGCGTGTTAAGGCGATAATCCCAAACATTGCGATACGGCGTTCATCAATGGGGTCCAGGGTTCAAAGCGGGCGGTCCCCAAATTGAACCCAATGTACCTAAATGAACTTTTCCGACGGAAAACACCACTGACGCGAGGGTGAAATAACCGAGTAGTTGAAGACGCCCTCGTAAAAAAAAAAAAAAAAAAAAAAAAAAAAAAAAAAAAAAAAAAAAAAAGGCGTTTTTTCCCCTCCTTCTACGCTCTCTCTGCCTAGAAACACCAATTTTAGGGCGTTTTTCTCAATTGTTTGTTTTTACGGTCTTTTTGCCCAGAGGCACGCAAATGGCCCGAATTTCATGTGGTTTTTTTCGTTGAATTTCTCCCAGAAATCACCATCTTTGGGCGTTATTTACATTGCTTTGACCATCATCAATTTTGAGCGTTTTCTAAGGTCTTTCTGCCAAAAAGAATGAATGTTTTACCGAAATTTCTTGTTATAAAATCTACATTTTTGTGCGTTTTTCTTAATCTTTGTCCATTGGCAGACACCATTTTTGACTGTTTTTTGGTCTTTTTGCTTCAAAAGTAGTAGAATTTTGTGTTTTTTCCCTCCCTTCCAATCTTTGGCAATCAACTTAGCATTTTTTTAGCGTTTTCTTCGGCATTTCTTCCTAGAGACACCCAAAATTGCCGGAATTTCAAGGTTTTTTTGTGCAATTCTGTCAGAACTTTTTAGCCGTTTTCTTTTACCTTAGGCTTAGGCCATCGATAATCATTTTTTGAGCTCTTTCTACGCTCTTTCTGACTGAAAAACACCCATTTTACTGCTCTGTTATTTCACTATCCAGAGTAATTATTATTACACTTGTGCTAAGTAAATGTTATGATCGTTTATACCGGTTGACTATATCAATTCCCCTAAAAGGAAACTGATTTCTAGGTCTCGTAAACTCGTTATCTGCCTTGAAATATGTTAATAAACTCTACTAAATAAAGAAATCAATATTTTAGCGAGCGGAACTCCGCCGTAGTTTTTGGATTAACATATTTCTCAATCTTGAATGGGAAAAAATTAAAATTCAAGGTTAAAATTTTGTTTGTTCTTAATTAAAAGAGAATATAGATTTTTAATTAAAGAATCTCAGCGGTCAAAATGTCAAGGAGGCTGTGGACAGTGGTCAATCTCCAAACAAGGACTTCCTTCAATATACTCTCGGTTATCTTTGCTTTTATTTCCGCTAATTATTGTCCCTTTTGAACGTTCTCTAAACGAACGTTTTGTTGAATGGGCGAAAACATCGAATAAAAAAACAAGTCCTTGGGAGGTCTAATTGAGGGGAATTTTCGATAGACATCTTTTATTGTTAGAACAATGGCTGTACATGAGGATTTATTTGCCGTTTTTCGATAAGGATTTCTTTAAACCAATTAAAATAGCTTTTTGAAAAAGACGTAAAGGAAAACTAGTCTGGAGCTGACTCCGACGGGAACAATATAGGTGGGGGAAGTATTAATTAGGGGAAGTATAAAGGAGGGCGAAGTACAAAGGAGGGGGAAGTATAAGGGAAGGTAAGTTTAGGGAGGTCTTTTTTTTTTTTCAAAAAATTTTAAGTTTTTTTTTTCGAAAATTTTTCGAAGTATCAAGGTAGAAATAATGAGATTTTTGCCGAAGGGAGGTCCCTCTCGTAACGGGTGGAAGTATCAAATTTCTCCCTACTAGAAAAACAAAATAAATTTTTTTTTTATTATTACACCCAAAATTCGTGAAAAATATAAGAAGTATTTGGTGAAAATCTGGTAAAAATTGGTTGAAAACTGTGGCCGTAAAGTGTTCCGGAGAAAAATGCTACGGACGGCCGGACGGCACCACAGACAAAGTTGAGATCGGTAAAGATCAATAATCGATTTGAACCCTCCGGGGTCTGGAAGACCCCCAACAAACCGACGTGGAGGGTATCACAGTAACTTCTTTAAGGAAGTAAAAAAGATTGTTTTTTTAAGGTAATTTTAATGGGCGCCTTCATAGTAGAAACGAAGGCGTTCTTAAATTTAGGTCATTTAAGGCCAAAAAAATTACTTCTTGTCCTTAAATCTGTTAGTATTAAATGAGTGACGAGGTAGGGACTAAGTTACATCATTATCTCTTAAATTTATGGGCAAAAAGTGGATTTTCAGTCAAAAAACAGAAGAAAACTACCAAAAAACCTGTAAAAAGACAGAAGAATCTTGAAAATCCGGAGAAAACGGGGTTTTACTGTCAAAAAAACAGAAAAATTACTAAAAATAGGGTTTTTCTATCATGTAAAAATTCGATTTCAAAGAAACGCAATTTTGCTGAATATTATCTTTGTTCCAACCGCAGTTTGAAACGATTGTAGCATGCGCAGAATTCAGATTTGACGGACAAACGATTCGAACGACGTCAACTTTGACGTCCAAATCCTTTTGCGCATGCTCCTGAAGTTAACATTGGGGATTGACGCCCATGATATCCTCCTTTTACCTTCATCGATTTAACTCGGACGACAATCGCGAACTTCCTTGTTTAAAGAAGATTCGGATGTTTAAAAAAACCTTTTCCATTGAAAAATCCAACCTTGAAAAAATCAAGGGTGTTCAAATTTCGCATATTGGATTACTTCCGATCCAGGAAATAATAGAAAAAATAATTAAAAAATTCTTATGAAAACCAGAAACGTCTAAATTAACGCTTTAATCGTCCGACTTCGGCGAATTTTCGCGACTATAATTTGCCAATTTTTTCAAAGGCCGGATTTCTAATGCGAATTTTACAGTTAAAAACTAATTATTATTCATAATTGGGGATTTCCTAATAATTTAAAAGCGATTTAAAACATCCAGGTTGCCTTGTCAATCGATTTATTTCGTCGTACGTTATTTAATTAGAAAACGCTCTCTTATTTTATTCTCGCCGTTTTAATTTTTTTTTCAACTTGATTAAGAGCCAAGTCGAAATCTCATTATGAAAATCACGTTGTTTGGAACTATGTAGACAATGCTCTCTCTGAACGTGCGTATGGGTATAGCTGGTGAAAAAAAAAATTGATTTTTTTCTGTAAAACAATGGTCTTCGTCCTTGAGATTTCTGCACGGAAGACTCGGACTAATAATAGTGCCCTGGCGTAACCATTAGCCTGGGTTATAAAAAGAAGAAGAAAAATATCATTTTTTAAACCCGAGATCTCGAGAAATTAGCCGGCAATCAAAATCTAATCTCACTTACTTTCAAATCCGTGGCCGTTTTTCAAGGAATCTTCGAGCGTCTGAGGAAAACCCGAAGACGAAAAACCTTGGTCGAGAAACAACGAGCAACTTGCAAATCCATCAAATTTTCTGTCCTCGGAGTACACTTTTTCTCATCTCGTCATATTTTCGACATAATCTCGTCATAAAATGGAGAAGTCATAATAGAAGACGTTAAAGTCCTTTTTGGCGATTTTTTAAAAATGCTTATCATTGCCCTCCGTTTTATGACGAGATCACGTTTTCCCGAGAAGCTTTTCATTAGATTTGCCGGCTTCCATAGCTCAGTTGGTGGAGTGTTGTGCTAGTAACCCAAAGGTTGTAGGATCGAACTCCACTGGGGGGCGAAATTTTAACTTCCTTAAAGAAGTTATTGTCTCCACGTCGGTAACCGACGATTTTCACCAGATTTTCACCAAATTTTCTTTAGTAGGTGAACAAGAAACAAACGAGGGCGACTTTTGAATTTCGAAAAAATGGCGGAGATATGTCTGCTTGAAATTTTAAAAAATTCGCTGCGGCCGAACCGGTGCACAGTGCGGCAGCCTGTGGACAAAAGTCGAAAAATCAACTTTTTAAAAACTTTTTATACTAAAGTACTACTTCCATAATGACCTCAATGATACGGAACGGGAGCTTTTAATCCTATATTCCCCCAAAAAACTATAGATATCATGTTTGAAGTAGTGGTAGATCACATATCTTTCTGAATCAAACAGCAATTTGCAGTATGTAGTTTTATTTTCTACATTGAAGGTTTTATTAACTATTTTAAGGAATGGAAAGCATCGAAGAAGGTAATTATTTTTCATTTATTATATTATTTATTATATTATTGTTATATTATATTAATTATAATTATTAATATAATTATATAATTTTTATATAATAATTTTCGTAAATACCTACGAAAAAACCCTTTTTTTAACTTTAAATTGAAATATCTCAAGTTCTTCTCAAAACATCCTGAGATTATGATATAATCTAATAAAACAACTATTAAACTTCATAAAACTGTCAACATTTCTTGCTTTAAACTGCTTTGAACGTTTCTATGATTTTTTCTTTCAGAAAACCAGCTGCCGAAATTTTATCATATCTTCATAAGTTATAACTTTCCAGTTTCCATTTTATTTTTTAAATTTGAATATAATTAGGTAATTACTACTAATTGCAATAGTAAATAATGAAATATTAATAAAAATTTTAAACTTTTTCATTGTTTTCTTTAAAAAACCGTCATGAACATACTTTGGTCCACTTCGACCGTACAAGCGAAGCATAATGCGGCCTTTTCTTAATGTAAGAGTGAAAAAAATACTTGTAAGAGTGAAACATCCGATTTAATTTAAACACATTCACAAATTTCGAACCAATAAGACTAGAATTTAGAATACCAAAGTCAATTAGGCCAGATAATGAAAATTTGCAATCTCACATATCTTAGAAACCATTAGTGAGAGCTTTTTTTTTTTTTTAATTTTAAGCGCTGAAACAAAACGATAAAAATTAACAAAAAAAATCAGGTTTTAAAATTTTTTGAAAACTAGCTAGTAACTACAATCAGTCATTTGTGATTTATCACTGAATTTTGTTTCATTACAACTAATGCTAATAACAAAGGGAGGGGATAAACGACACTGATTTTAAAAGATGCAACTTTTTTATGGCAATTTCTTTTTATCTGGAGCCTCTGGAATTATTCCTAGGTTTCAAGTTTTATGTTGAAAGGCTAGTTTCCATTTTTTGAAGTTTACAAAGATTTCGATAAAACTCGAAAGAGTTAATTAGTGCTCTTTTATAATTATACATTTAACTTTACACATTAATGAAATGGAAGTAACTTTATCTGAATAAATACTACAACAATAAAAAAGCACCAAATATTTTTTTAGGAACAAATAAGGGGAGTATAAAAGCACCCACTTGTGGGTCTAATATATACAATTTTTTTTTCCTTTCACTTTAAATTCTTAAAGTTCCGAATACAAGTAAATCCAATCGCTGATAATCTGACCAAAAATAAAATTATCCATTTAACAGAATAGATTTTTACGTAAACTGGATGACTAATTTTACAATTTTGTAGGTTGACATGGATTTTAGTATACAAAACAAAAAAGAAGGGAAAAAAAATTTCTTTTTCTTCGGTTTTTAAAATAATCACAACACTTTTTCTTTAATTTCCACTTGGCATGTATGGAAAAAAGAAAAACTTATACAACAACTTATTTTTTAAAAAATTTCACTTCTTCCTTTTTACAAAAGCGTTTTATTTCTTTATATCATTTTTTTTTAAATAAATCCATCATGATGGATTTCCTGAACACATTTTTAACTTTCTTTTACATAAAAAATTAAAATAAAACCACATAATTGTAACTATTTAAGACTAGCATTTTAATAAAATTAAAAAAAATAGCACGGTGTGAACTGTCTGTAGTGAAATCAATTGGACATAAGGCCATTTGGGGACTTAAAAATTTTCATGTTTGTATGGAGGACTAATGCCGCAATGAATGTGATTTTTAAAATTTTAATTAAATACAGACTGAAGTTTAAAATTATTTGAAAATGAGATTCAAAATATTAGGATTGAAGTGAGAAATTAGGAGAGAGAGAGATTATTGAGAAATTATTATTAATAAAATTAAGTAACGAAAAACTGGTAGAAATGACATGAACTAAAGGGATTGACTACAGGAGTTCATGTATGTTTCTACTTCGGAAGCGTCGACGTCGATAGGTTTGGCATCAATACGGCAAGTAGGGCATTTCCTTTTCTCCTATAAAAAGAATCAAATTAATTTTTTATGAAGCACCACTTTTGCGATACTTACACTGAGCCAAGGGTCCACGCATTTCTGTGGAACTGATGGAAGCAAGGAAGGCGACGTAAGAACTGCAGGGTTTTGAAGGTGTTGAGACAAATGGAACAGCTAGTCTGCTCGCATTTGTGTTTTTCGCACGTGTATCTAAACATGATATTAACAAAAAGAGGAGTAGCAATGGTGTAATTACCGATAGACAGGTAAGCGTTTGATTTGGGCAGTCGTCAAACCCTCTTCTGCACGTAGGAAATTGACATGACGACGCCATCACTTCCCTCAACTCTTCTTTCGATGTACCTCACAAGACTTTCACTTGGCTCGGGTGCCTCATCTTCCTCATCATCTTCATCGCTCGTCAAGTCGATAATTTCTTCCCCTACGGCATCTGGTGCATCTTGAGAATCATCATCTTCAGACGCTTCCGCCAAACTAAAATTAAAATTTTACACTCCGAGCTTTCCTTTTAGTTAAGAAATACCTCACTAAAGCTTGGACCAGCATGGAAGAAGTTTCAGGCGGCAACTGAGTCCTCATATCTCCATCTTGCAATCTTAAAGGAACATTAACGTCTTACTATTTTTAAGAAAAAACTTACAGAGCACAGAGAACTTCAGATGCGACCATCGCTCTCCCAGCTCGTTGCCTTAAAGGCGAACGCAATCCTGAGGTGACATCCTTAAGTAGACAGAAATCTAAAATTGAACACATTAAAATAAAAATAACGTTTATCATAAGGGGGAAAATATCATAAATCCCAAGTCTCACATTTATCTCCGACTCATTTGTGTCCATGGAAAAATAACCTTGCCTGGTCCTCTTTCTTCAGGAGAGTTTCCATCCACTCCATCGCCTGAATCCATTTTAATTTCCTAAAGATAACATATTTTAAATTAAATAGCAGGAAAAAAGGTTTAGAATTTAAAATAAATAATGCATTGTTCACTGGTCTAAATGAGATTGAGTGTAAGCCTTGATGTCCACTGGAAGCAAGATCTCAGTGATTTTTTGTTACACGACAGTGATTTGAGGGAGTGATCATTGAGTTACAGTCACTTGACTTAAAATTCGTTCACGGCCAATAGTCCAGCCTTATACTAAAGGTTTACAAAGTCATAATTAGGGGGCGGATTTTTATGCACTAAAAAACGCTGAAATATGTCATATAAAATGCAGTAACAACACCCTAAATATGCGGTTAAATATGCACTAATAATGATCAAAATAATCATGAAATTTTCAATTTTTTCAAACTCATAGAAGCAATTACTGTCAAAACGCTTTTCGAAGGATTTTTCGAACAATGAAAAGTATTACTCACTTTTAAAAAAGAGCAAAAACACAAAAACGCAAACTTTTAACCGAACTGCTTGTTTCGTTTGTTGAATCGGAAACCATAATCTAACTGTAAAAGACTAAAAATAAGAAGGTTACCCGACGCGAAAGAAAAAGGGCGCTCCTGTGGGTAAACATTTACTATTCTAAGAGAGAATATTTGATGAGGTTTAATTTTTTTTTTTTTTTTTTTTTTTTTAACGATTGTGGGTGGTAATTCATGGCTTTCCCCGTCTTTGTCCTTTAGCATGTTGGCATCAGAGTTGGGCATTTTTTATTCATAAATACGAATACTAGTATATTTTTACAACTGCTATTTGCGAATACAAATACAAATTTATTTGTATTCGCACTTTTGAATAAAAATACATTTGTATTTACAAATCACAGCAGAGAAATAAGAATATTTATATTCAATAGTTCGAATACGGTTATATTCGTATTCGCAGGCAAAAAATATAAATAAACTCGTATTCGCTGGAAAAGAATACAAATAAATTCGTATTTACACGGAAAAAAATACGAAAATATTCGTATTTACACGAAAAAAATAAATATTCGTATTCGCAGGCAAAAATATAATAAATAAATCGTATTCGCAGGCAAAAAATATAAGTAAATTCGTTTCGCAGGAAAAAATACAAATAAATTGGTATTCGCAGGCAAAAATATAAATAATTCGTATTCGCAGGCAAAAAATACGAATATATTCAAATTTACACGAAAAAAATACGTATATATTCGTATTTAAAAAAAAAATACGAAATATTCGTATTTACACGAAAAATACGAAAATATTCGTATTACACAAAAAAAAAAAAAAATATTCGTATTTACACGAGAAAAAATACGAATATATTCGTAATTACAGACAAAAAATACGAATATTCAAATTTACACGAAAAAAATACGAATATATTCGTATTTACAAAAAAAAAAAACGAATATATTCGTATTTACACGAAAAAAAAAACGAATATATTCGTATTTACACGAAAAAATACGAATATATTCGTATTTACACGAAAAAAAAAATACGAATATATCGTATTTACGGACAAAAAATACGAATATATTCGTATTTACACGGAAAAAAAATACGAATATATTCATATTCGCAGGCAAAAATAAATAATAAATTCGTATTCGCAGGCAAAAATAATAAATTCGTATTCGCATTCAAAAAAATATAAATAAATATTCGTATTCGCAGGCAATAAATATAATTAAATTCGTATTCGCAGGCAAAAAAAATAAATAAATTCGTATTCGCAGGAAAAGAATACAAATAAATTCGTATTTACACGAAAAAAAATATATTCGTATTTACACGAAAAAAATACGAATATATTCGTATTTACACGAAAAAAAATTGTAATCGTATTTTTTTTTTTTCAGTAAATACGGATGTATTTATATTTTTTATCCTGAATACGAATATATGCGTATTTTTTGCTGTAAATATGAATATATCGTATTTTTTTTTTTTCGTGTAAATACGGAGTTATTTGTATTTTTTTCCTACGAATACGAATTCATTTGTATTAATTTTTTCCTTCGAATACGAATTTATTTGTATTTTTTTCCTACGAATACGATTTTATTTGTATTTTTTCCTGCGAATACGAATTTATTTGTATTTTTTGCCTGCGAATACGAAAATATACGTATTCGAACTAACAAATACAAATATATTCTTATTTCTCTGCTGTGATTTTGTAAATACAAATGTATATTTATTCAAAAGTGCGAATACAAATAAATTTGTATTTGTATTTGCATAGCAGTCGTAAAAATAGAATCGTATTCGTATTTACGAATAAAAATAATGCCCAACTCTGGTTGGCATTTAACAAGTTAGGTAATAAAAATAAATCAAGAAAAACGAATAGAACTTTTTATTATACCGAACGAATGAAAAAACATAAAGAAAACAATTTCGGCTTCATAATTTTTTTGAGCAAATAAAACTTTCGAACCAATAAAGACTAGAATTTAGAATACCAAAAGGTTACAAATTAGGCCAGATAATGAAAATACTTGCAATCTCACATATCTTAGAAACCATTAGTGAGAGCTTTTTTTTTTTAATTTTAAGCACTGAAACAAAACGATAAAAATTAACACAAAAAATCAGGTTTTAAAATTTTTGAAAACTAGCTAGTAACTACAATCAGTCATTTGTGATTTATCACTGAATTTTGTTTCATTACAACTAATGCTAATAACAAAGGGAGAGGGGATAAACGACACTGATTTTAAAAGATGCAACTTTTTTATGGCAATTTCTTTTTATCTGGAGCCTCTGGAATTATTCCTAGGTTTCAAGTTTTATGTTGAAAGGCTAGTTTCCATTTTTGAAGTTTACAAAGATTTCGATAAAACTCGAAAGAGTTAATTAGTGCTCTTTTATAATATACATTAACTTTACACATGAAATGGAAGTAACTTTATCTGAATAAATACTACAACAATAAAAAAGCACCAAATATTTTTTTAGGAACAAATAAGGGGAGTATAAAAGCACCCACTTTGTGGGTCTAATATATACAATTTTTTTTTCCTTTCACTTTAAATTCTTAAAGTTCCGAATACAAGTAAATCCTGATAATGTATCTGACCAAAAATAAAAATTATCCATTTAACAGAATTTTACGTAAACTGGATGACTAATTTTACAATTTCTGTAGGTTGACATGGATTTTAGTATACAAAACAAAAAAAGAAGGGAAAAAAAAATTTCTTTTTCTTCGGTTTTTCTAAAATAATCACAACACTTTTTTCTTTAATTTCCACTTGGCATGTATGGAAAAAAGAAAAACTTATACAACAACTTATTTTTTAAAAAATTTCACTTCTTCCTTTTTACAAAAGCGTTTTATTTCTTTATATCATTTTTTTTTTAAATAAATCCATCATGATGGATTTCCTGAACACATTTTCAACTTTCTTTTTACATAAAAAAATTAAAATAAAACCACATAATTGTAACTATTTAAGACTAGCATTTTAATAAAAATTAAAAAAAAATATCAGGGCACGGTGTGAACTGTCTGTAGTGAAATCAATTGGACATAAGGCCGTTTGGGGACTTAAAAATTTTCATGTTTGTATGGAGGACTGCCGCAATGAATGTGATTTTTAAAATTTTAATTAAATACAGACTGAAGTTTAAAATTATTTGAAAATGAGATTCAAAAATATTAGGATTGAAGTGAGAAATTAGGAGAGAGAGAGATTATTATAGAGAAATTATTATTAATAAAAATTAAGTAACGAAAAAACTGGTAGAAATGACATGAACTAAAGGGATTGACTACAGGAGTTCATGTATGTTTCTACTTCGGAAGCGTCGACGTCGATAGGTTTGGCATCAATACGGCAAGTAGGGCATTTCCTTTTCTCCTATAAAAAGAATCAAATTAATTTTTTATGAAGCACCACTTTTGCGATACTTACACTGAGCCAAGGGTCCACGCATTTTCTGTGGAACTGATGGAAGCAAGGAAGGCGACGTAAGAACTGCAGGGTTTTGAAGGTGTTGAGACAAATGGAACAGCTAGTCTGCTCGCATTTGTGTTTTCGCGCGTTGTATCTAAACATGATATTAACAAAAAGGAGTAGCAATGGTGTAATTACCGATAGACAGGTAAGCGTTTGATTTGGGCAGTCGTCAAACCTTCTTCTGCACGTAGGAAAATTGACATGACGACGCCATCACTTCCCTCAACTCTTCTTTCGATGTACCTCACAAGACTTTCACTTGGCTCGGGTGCCTCATCTTCCTCATCATCTTCATCGCTCGTCAAGTCGATGATTTCTTCCCCTACGGCATCTGGTGCATCTTGAGAATCATCATCTTCAGACGCTTCCGCCAAACTAAAATTAAAATTTACACTCCGAGCTTTCCTTTTAGTTAAGAAAATACCTCACTAAAGCTTGGACCAGCATGGAAGAAGTTTCAGGCGGCAACTGAGTCCTCATATCTCCATCTTGCAATCTTAAAGGAACGTCTTACTATTTTTAAAGAAGCACAATAAACTTACAGAGCACAGAGAACTTCAGATGAGACCATCGCTCTCCCAGCTCGTTGCCTTAAAAGGCGAACGCAATCCTGAGGTGACATCCTTAAGTAGACAGAAATCTAAAAATTGAACACATTAAAATAAAAAATAAACGTTTATCATAAGGGGGAAAAATATCATAAATCCCAAGTCTCACATTTATCTCCGACTCATTTGTGTCCATAGAAAAATAACCTTGCCTGGTCCTCTTTCTTCAGGAGAGTTTCCATCCACTCCATCGCCTGAATCCATTTTAATTTCCTAGAAGATAACATATTTTAAATTAAATAGCAGGAAAAAAGGTTTAGAATTTAAAATAATAAAAAGGTTTACAAAGTCATAATGAATTCTTTAAACTGCAGTAGCAAAACTGCACCATAAAAGGTCGAGACAAATCAGTGGACACAACCTTGTTGGAACCTAGAGGGCATTAACGTACCTTGAAGAAGAGGAGATAAAAGAGCAAATGTCAGCGTAAGGAAGATTGATCTATTGATGGCTCAGCAGTTGTGAGTTATTGAGAGTTGAAAGGCAACGTGGATTATCCAAGCAGTTTTCTCAACCTGAAAAGAAAAAAGGTCAGTAAGCCAAGTGTAAACTGAGGCAAAAGCGCAGCATGCAGTGGCCAAAAATTGTAGCTTCATCTACTGCGGAACTGTAGCCGCAAGTTTGTGAGTGGAATTTCTCCGATGGCTGAAGTGAACGCAGACCATTTCTGCTTTGAAGACGTTAAAAGATTGCTCAGGTTTACAAAGGTTAACAGAGCAGCACCGAGCAATGCATTGCAGGTAGGTTAAGGCCCGAATTGATAAACAATATAAACATTCCTTGAAAACCTTCTTTCCTTGACCAAATGAGCACTTCAAAATTGTGTATCATGAGCCAATTTGGTTCGCAAAAACCACAAAAGCTACCTTCAAATAATGAGGGGACTTGTAGGCTTTTTGTCTACAGTAGAGCATTCGCCGCATTCGTTCCCATGCTCTAAACCGTTCTGAGTCAAGCAGCAATGAACTTTTCAACTATCTCATTTCATCATGACAGCTCATAGCACATTGATTTCAACAAAAATAACGGCCACCGGAACCACAGGCAAAGTTGAGATCGGTAAAGATCAATATTCAATTTGACCCTCCAGGGTCTGGAAGACCCTTCCAAAAAACCCGACGTGGAGGGTATCACAATAACTTCTTTAAGGAAGTTCAAAGAAGCCAGAGTGGTGGTGGAGGCAAATTCTCCATGAAAGGGAGAACAAAAGGATGTTCATCTATCAGTGTTTTGAAAATGCAGAATATCAACAAGGGATTTCAATTTCATAATGAACAAGACTCGCCTCAAAGTTCTGTTGTGCCCTATTCAGCTCGTTTTGACTCATGTCACCCCAAGCGCCGCACCATGCACCGACATCTCTTCGATGGGGCCACGTTCTCACTAAACGCATACAGCCCAACCTTGCCTACAAACGAATGCTTTAATGTGCAGCTTTCCATTTGAAGAGTTCACTTCAAGACATCAGAATGCCATCAAGGAAACCTTGAGAAAAGGCAAGCAAATGATTGCTGCCCCTGACAGATCGGTCAGCAGAAAAGAACAACCTTGCAATAGAAGAGCACTGGGGAAAACCAGCTAAATGATTTTACGTTGGAATACATCGATTTGGTGCTCGATCTAATGAGATAGCGAGAACAGCGAAAAACTGGGCCAAATGCCTTAAATCATCGGGCGAAGTTTCGGAATACAATGGAAAAGAAACTTTTCTCAAAAGGTTAGAAATCCGAAATACTGGTTTTTCCCCCCTGCACTCTTCAATTACAATCAGAAATGAGCGTCCTAACATTTTAATTAAAAGAGTAAAACATCTCTAAGGAAAGGTTATTTGAAACGGCCGTTATTTAAAACGGCTGAAAATTAACGAACATTTAACTGTAAGTTTAAAATGTGCCAATGAGAAAGGCCGCTTTTCGAAACTATCATTGTTTCCACAAGACTTAGGGCACGTGAATCGGACGTGCCTGTGGGCTAAAAAGGATTATCCTCCCTTGTATCAAAAATGACAACAAGATTAACCAAACATTTAAAAAAAAAAAAAACTACATATAAAAGACTAATGACAAAAAAGTACAAAATGATTTTGACTAGTCGCGAGTAAGGTACGAAATAGCAAACAAACGATAAATAAAAAAAATGAAAAATTTATCCAGAATAGAAAACGATTAAATAAATTTCCGTCGCCTGTCGAATTTCTATGAATATTCATAGTTAGAAGAAAAGAGAAAGAGAAAACTTACCCGAACGAAACAGGACACGGGATTCAGATAACTGTGAGGTTGCAATCAAACTTACAAGCCGGGCTATGTCAGAAAATTTTGGTGGGAAACTAGACCCTAACGACTGCTCGAAAAAGGGAGTTGAGTGAAGGCATGAAGATGGAAGTACTTTGTACAGTACGCCAGCAGAGGAGGACTTTCAAACTAAAGCGTTACCATAGCAACGTTATGCATAGCGTTCAGCTTTCTAACTTGATGCGTGATTAATAGGTTGCGCTAATGTCCTTTCAGTGCCCTTCGTGCCCGCGGAATTTTGCAAAATAGAATCCGTCCGCACGAATCATCCAAACTCCTGGGAGACTGTTGGTTGTTCTTGATGAAAACTTCAACCGAATTTCAACCGTGCTTTACAGCTTCCCGCTCTAAGGAGACCGGAAAGAAGCTTTATTTCTTTCGCTTGATGCCCAGCTGACCAGCCCTTCTGGGCTCGTAGTCTACTAGGATCTTGATATCACAATACTCAATGGGAATCAAATTTTTGGCAGCGCATTTAAGAATATTATTCTTTTAGGCGTTACCAACGGTTTTTTATGCACTTAAGAGATCTTCACCCCTAAGAGAACAAGTTAAAAAAATCCACCCATCACCCGAAAAGTTCTTTTTCAAAACCCGGAGATACCCTGAGTCGAATCCATCAAAAAGAATTTGAGGCGCTCCGGGTACGAAGGGCGAACTCCACAAAACGTAGTTTCGAGATATTCGCATTTTAAAGTTTTATGTTACGGGCGAACTCAACAGAAAAGTCAGCCCTGGAATGGGAAAAGGAGTGGGGTTGTGGACGAGGATGGAGTTCGCCCTTCGTACCCGCTCGGATATCGCAGTTAGAGCTTTGCCGCATATCGGGGAAAAAAGGGGAACTCAACATAAAAATTATATGGGTGTATTCACCAAGAGGTCTAGAATCTGAAAATGAAAAAAAAAAATTTGTCCGATGTTGAGTTCGCCCTTCGTACCCGGAGCGCCTCATTTTAACTTCCTTAGAAGTTATTGTGATACCCTCCACGTCGGGTTTTTAAGTGTTGTTGTCCGTCCGTCCGTAGCATTTTTTTCCGGAACACTTTACGGCCACAGTTTTCATCCGATTTCACCAAATTTTCACTCAAATTTCTTTAGCCGGTGAACAAAATGTGAGGGGGCGATTTTTGAATTTCAAAAAATGGCGGAGATATGTCTGTTTGAAATTTTAAAAAATTCGCTGCGGCCGAACCGTTGGTCCGATTTTCACCAATTTTCACCAATTACTCCTATATTTTTTAAGAATTTTGTGTAAAAAAATTTACACTTTTTAATTATTATTTTTTAGTAGGGAAAAATTTCATACTTCTACGGGTATTACGAGAGGCACATCCCTAGGCCAAAGAGCCCATTATTTCTATCTTGACACTTAGAAAAATTTTCGAAAAAAAAAAAAACTTCCGCCTCCCTTATTCTTTCCATCCTTTATACTTTCCCTTATACTTCCCCCTCGTTATACTTCCCTCGTTCCCTTATACTTCCCCCATACTTCCCTCCCATATACTTCCCCTCCGTACTCCCTCCCCCCATATACTTCCCCCTCCGTTTACGTCCCCTCCGTTATACTTCCCCTCCTATATTGTTACTTCTCTTTAAGGAAGTTTTCGTTGGAAGCTCTTCAAACCAGTATTTTTTTTTGCCGTTCATCGAGAGTAGATAACTACCATAAATAATTTACAATAAAAATACCATAAATCCTTTAAAATGTTTTGTTTTCTAAAAAAAAAAAACAGGAAGGTATGACGTAGGTACTACAACTTAAATCCCGAAAGTCTTGCAAGTTGTACGCCTTCAAACATCATATCTGGCAATTCCCGATAGGAGGGAAGCCGCTCAATCATGTGTGCCCCTCCACAAAATTCCAATTGACTTTTACAAGCAGGAAAATTTAAATTTACTTCCTTCTATAGAAGAAGCAAAATTTGAAAAACATAAAACCTTAAAACTAAAAGTAGAAAAAAACAAAAGAACATAAATTTTAAATGGAGAAAGTTTAAAAAAAAAGGAGAAAGAGCCTTGAAATTTTCTATTTGAAGGTAGAAAGTTAGAAGAAATCTTATTTTTAAAATATTATAAAAATTAAACAATTTGTCGAATATCAATAAAATAATAATCCCTCCTTTCTTCGCGCAGGTTGTTCATGTGGCAGTTTATAAAACTGAATGAAAGAAAGTAGTTCCAAATTATCGAAACTTTAACTTTTAAAAAGCGTGCAGATTTTTCTTTAGATTCGATAAAAACGAACGTAAAAATAAATAAAATAGTGGAAAAAAATGAAAAAATAGATAAAAAAGTCGTTGAAAGGTGCATGAAGTGAATTTGCGGACGGGGGCGGATGAATACACTCGATTCCGGCTGCGTTGGCCATGTTCACACATTCCCGTAGATAATGGCAGCCTATCGAAGGGTTCACTAGGCGGTCCGTTCTGTTCCCGGAAACCCTTACGAGATAGTGTACAATATTATTAAAAAATTCGCCGTTTTTTTTTCCTTCCTCGATCAGTTTTCGACTTTTCTCTTCTCCAGACTCTTCGTTCTGACCGGGATTTGTTAAAAGTGCCCAAAAATGACTCAAGTTCTCCCTATACGCTTCCAGGAGCATCTTCTCGTAAGTTATCTTTTTAAGTTGACTTTTTCTTCTGTTTTTTAACCTTTTTTTTATGACACACTCAAGTTTCCGGCTTAGTCACACTCGGCCGCTTTCCTACATTTTTCCACCTTCATCTCCTTTAAAGAACTCTATTCCATTTTCCTCTAATTGTTTTTTTAAATTTTTCGAATAAAATACATAAATTTTCATTTTTTTTATAGATATTTAATGTTTGATGTTTTAAAATAGAATTCGAATCTTACAGAAAATGTGGTTGTAAATTTACAAGTTCTCTCTTGTTAAGACATGTCATTGAATTAGTTAATAGAATTATTGGTTCCTTTTGATTGAATCTTTGAACTTTCGACGTTTACCGGTCACCCACTTTCGTCCTCTTTATTTCTTTTTTCGATTCCGGCGTTTTTCCTCTCGCAAAAGTGGGTGTCGGCTTAATTATCGGATGAACAGATGTCGGAATATCGTTTTCCAATATCTTATCTGTCACGTTCTCCATTTCTAATTTCTTTTCACTTTTTTAATTTTATTTTTTGACATTTTTGACAATTACCAAACAAATTGTAATCGTTTATTTTTAGATTTTTTAATTTCACTCTCACGCTTGACGTTCATTATTACCTTCTCTTATGATTGGTCTCTTCTAATAAACAGAAAAATCGATTTTACCGTTCAATCTTGTATTTAATTAAAAATTTCCAAAATTGAAATTTAATTCGACCTTATGGTACAAATTTATTTCATTATTCCTTTCAAAATTGGAATTTTCTTATTTTCTGTCATCAGAATTTGATTAAATGAAGGCCTAAGTATTACCAAGTTCTGGAAAGATGATAGTTTATGGTGGATTCTTTGGTTTTAATTTGTGTTCCACTTTTGCCAATTTTTTCGTTTTCAGTTCTTTAACAGATAAGGTTCTGTGGCTACTTATCATTGGTGTGGGCTGGTAACCAACCGGGCCAAATATTTTCATCAACGACCCAAAATATATCTAACTGGGCCAACTTGACAACTATCGTGCCCAACTCGGCCAACCACTCGAAAGCCGTAGTTACTAATTCGGCCAAAAACTGGTGCCCAAGTCGGCCAAAATTAATACCGTCGATTTTGTAGTAGGATAACAATAAAAAAATCAAAATTAAAAATTTACTTCATATTTATTGATCCTACAGTTGTATCGTTTTTATATTCGACTGTCAACCCGAATCTCTGAATTGCACGCCACCAAGCTTGAGTTAAATGAAACCTGCATCCCACTTGTCGGCACACGGCCATGCCTTTTTTTAAGGCATTTTTGACCAAAATTGCATTTTTAAGGCATTTTCGACCAAAATTGCCTTTCATTAAAAGCATTTTTCACAGTTTTTGTCTGAAAAACAACAGATTTATGGCATTTTTGACCAAAAATTGCTTTATTAAGGCATTTTTTACCAAAATTGCATTTTAAGGCATTTTTGACCAAAATTGCCTTTCATTAAAAGCATTTTTCACAGTTTTTGTCTGAAAAACAACAGATTTATGGCATTTTTGACCAAAAATTGCCTTTAAGGCATTTTTTACCAAAATTGCATTTTTAAGGCATTTTGACCAAAATTGCATTTCATTTAAAGCTTTTTCACAGTTTTTGTCTGAAAAACAACAGATTTATGGCATTTTTGACCAAAAATTGACTTTTTTTAAGGCATTTTTGACCAAAATTACCTTTTTTAAGGCATTTTTGACCAAAATTGCATTTTTAAGGCATTTTCGACCAAAATTGCCTTTCATTAAAAGCATTTTTCAGTTTTTGTCTTAAAAACAACAGATTTATGGCATTTTTGACCAAAAATTGACTTTTTTAAGGCATTTTTGACCAAAATTGCCTTTTTTAAATTATAAGCTCTTCTCGTTTACTGTTAATTAAACAAAAAACGAGTGGAATGTAATTATTTCCGATAAATCCGTGTGTCTTGAGGAACTGTTTAAAGTACGAAGGCGCAAACTGGAAAGTACCATCTAAAAACATGGTTAGTTTGTTGCAGTAGTAAAAACGACCAATTCTCCTCGCATTTGTTGATAATCAAGTATTGGCCCAGTTGGATACAATTATTTTAGTGTTCATTGGCCCAGTTAGATACTTATGATTTTGATACAATGGCCCAGTTAGATACATCCATCGGCGACATTTTTTATCAGGTAGAAAGGATTGGCCCAGTTGCAAGACTCCCTTGGTGTGTTGCTAAAGCACAAAAGTATGCCCTTCTTAAGCCCTCATGGAGGAGCCATTAGATTAGTAGATCATTTAATCTTTGAATTTGCTAAGTGACTTAAAATTTTGATTGTTGATAAGGTTTTATTTGGTGGTTGTAAAACTATTGAGGCTTCAAAGAATTAACTGACTATTGATCCCTCACAAATCAAATAGTGAAGAATGGGGAGATCTTCCCTTGTTCCCTGAAGTGCTACATTCTTAATGTTGTAATCTTGAAAACTTGTTGTTTCCTGACCTAATGTCATTAGTGTGTTAAATCTTCAATACTTTAATCACACAATGCTAAATTTGTGAATATTCTTGTTTAGCTTACAAGCGTTGGGATCAATCAAACGAATGTGAGCTTCACTTCGCTGACCATGGAGTCGGATAAGTTCATCTGCGTTCGTGAGAAAGTCGGTGATGCTTCGCAGGTTGTCATCATCGATTTAAACGACTCCGCAAACCCCATCAGACGGCCTATTTCTGCGGACTCCGCTATCATGAATCCTGCCAGTAAAGTCATCGCTCTCAAAGGTTTGGATTGATGTTTGTTTAAACAAAATATAACCTTTTTTACGTTAACAGCTCAGAAAACACTTCAGATCTTTAACATTGAAATGAAAAGCAAAATGAAGGCGCATACAATGACTGACGATGTCGTCTTTTGGAAGTGGATTTCTTTGAATACACTTGCGCTGGTGACGGAAACTTCCGTTTATCATTGGAGCATGGAAGGCGATTCTCAGCCTTTGAAAATGTTCGACCGACATTCCAGTTTGACTTCGTGTCAAATCATCAACTACAGAACAGATTCAAAGCAGACTTGGTTGCTTCTTATTGGAATATCCGCTCAGGTATAATCTTCAATATTATCTGAATTATTAAATTGTTTATTTTAAAGCAAAACCGTGTTGCGGGAGCTATGCAACTTTACTCAGTTGAGAGAAAATGCTCGCAACCCATTGAAGGACATGCAGCTTCGTTCGCTCAGTTCAAAATGGAAGGAAACCCTGAAATGTCGACTTTGTTTTGTTTCGCTGTTCGTTCAGTTCAAGGAGCCAAGGTATTTTTAGTTTTTAATTACCAATTCTATAACAACTTGTTACTTTAGCTTCACATAATTGAAGTCGGTCAGCCTCCTACTGGCAATCAGCCATTTTCGAAAAAAGGTGTCGACGTCTTCTTTCCCGGGGAGGCAGCCAACGATTTCCCTGTCGCCATGCAAGTACGTTTTCTAAACATATATAGATGCGGTTTTATTATTTTCATGAATCTAGGTCAGCGCCAAATATGATGTTATCTACCTTATCACCAAGTACGGCTACATTCACTTGTACGACTTAGAAAGCGCCACTTGTATCTACATGAACAGAATAAGCAGCGATACAATATTCGTGACAGCTCCTCATGAAGCGACTGGTGGAATAATTGGCGTGAACAGGAAAGGCCAGGTTTGTTACACCATTTAATGGTCACAATAACTTTTTGATTCAAGGTGCTATCCGTCAGTGTTGATGAAGAACAAATCATTTCATACATCAACAACGTCCTGCATAATCCTGAATTAGCGTTAAGAATGGCTGCCCGTAACAACCTTGCTGGTGCTGAAGATCTTTTTGTGAGGAAGTTCAACACGTTGTTTCAAAATGGGCAATACGCTGAAGCCGCCAAAGTAAGTTAGCTAAAACTATAATATTTTGATGTGTTATTTTTTTAGGTTGCTGCAAATGCTGCTAAGGGAATATTGAGGACACCGCAAACCATCCAGCAGTTTCAGCAGGTTCCTAATCCTCAAGGCGCGACGTCCCCTCTGCTTCAGTATTTTGGAATTCTACTTGACCAAGGGAAGTTGAATAAATATGAATCATTGGAACTTTGCCGACCGGTATTGCAACAGGGAAGAAGCAGCTTTTGGAAAAATGGCTTAAAGAAGACAAGCTTGAATGCTCTGAGGAGCTTGGCGATCTTGTTAAAAATGCTGACCCTACGCTTGCATTGTCCGTTTATCTTCGTGCTAATGTTCCGAACAAAGTAGGACTTTTAATGTTTATGTTTGACCATAATAATGTTTTTTCTTCAGGTAATTCAATGCTTTGCTGAGACTGGACAGTTTCCGAAAATTATTTTGTATGCTAAAAAAGTCGGCTATACTCCAGATTATATATTTTTGCTTCGCAACGTGATGAGGGTGAATCCTGATCAAGGTGTTGCCTTTGCTCAAGTGTTAGTGCAGGATGAAGAACCGTTGGCTGATATCAACCAAGTTCGTTTCTTGGAGGTTATGAAAATTAGGTTAATCGTTTTGCTTTTAGATTGTGGATATCTTGATGGAACAAAACATGGTGCCGCAGTGTACAGCCTTCCTTCTTGAAGCATTGAAAAACAATAGGCCTTCTGAAGGCCCCCTGCAGACTAGATTGTTAGAAATGAATCTCATCGCTGCTCCCCAGGTTGCCGACGCTATTCTCAGCAATCAAATGTTCACTCATTACGATCGAGCTCACATCGCCCAGCTCTGCGAAAAGGCCGGCCTCTTGCAAAGAGCCCTCGAACATTACACTGGTAACAATAAATTTGGAGTGAATGTAAGTTTTATTTACATTTTATTTTTAGACCTATACGATATTAAAAGAGCTGTTGTCCATACCCATCTTTTGAGCGCCGAGTGGCTTGTTGGATATTTTGGAACACTTTCGGTTGAAGATTCTTTAGAATGCTTAAAAGCTATGTTGACTGCAAACATTCGTCAAAACCTTCAGATTTGTGTCCAGATTGCGACCAAGTACCATGATCAGTTGACCACCAAAGCACTTATTGATTTATTCGAGTCATTCAAGAGCTACGAAGGGCTTTTCTATTTCCTTGGCTCTATCGTCAATTTCAGCCAAGATCAGGAAGTTCACTTCAAATATATTCAGGTAAATCTATTTTCAACCTGGAAATAGCAGATTTTACCATTTTTGTTCAGGCTGCTTGCAAAACTGGTCAGATTAAGGAAGTCGAGCGCATCTGTCGTGAATCCAACTGCTACAGTCCTGAGCGAGTGAAGAATTTCCTCAAAGAAGCCAAATTGACAGATCAGCTACCGCTCATCATCGTCTGTGACAGATTCGATTTCGTTCACGACTTAGTGCTCTATCTGTACAGGAACAATCTCCAAAAATATATTGAGATTTATGTGCAAAAGGTAATTTTAATTTTATCCGCTTTCATTTTTTGACATTGTTTTTAAAGGTAAATCCGTCGAGGTTGCCTGTCGTCATTGGAGGGCTTTTGGATGTCGACTGTTCTGAAGATATTATCAAGAACCTGATGATGGTCGTACGTGGTCAATTTTCGACTGAAGAACTTGTAGCGGAAGTCGAAAAACGCAATCGGCTCAAGCTCTTGCTTCCATGGTTAGAAACTAGGGTTCACGAAGCGAGCATCGAACCAGCCACCCACAATGCTTTGGCCAAGATTTACATCGACAGCAACAATAACCCGGAAAGGTTCCTCAAAGATAATCAGTATTATGACAGCAAAGTTGTGGGGAAATACTGTGAAAAGAGAGATCCCCATTTGGCCTGCGTGGCATATGAACGTGGTCAATGTGACCGAGAGCTCATCAATGTTTGTAATGAAAACTCGTTATTCAAATCTGAAGCAAGATATCTTGTTCGGAGGAGAGATCCTGAATTGTGGGCTGAAGTGCTGAATGAAAGCAATCCTTACAAGCGGCCTTTGATAGATCAGGTTGTGCAAACAGCTTTATCAGAAACAAGATCCTGAAGATATTTCTGTCACTGTAAAAGCATTTATGACGGCTGATTTACCGAATGAATTGATTGAATTGCTTGAGAAAATTGTCCTCGACAACTCGTTTTCAGCGATCATAGAAACTTGCAAAATTTGCTCATATTGACTGCAATAAAAGCGATAGATCCAGAGTGATGGAGTACATCAACAGATTAGACAATTACGACGCTCCTGATATTGCTAACATCGCGATTAACAACCAGCTTTATGAAGAAGCGTTTGCCATCTTCAAGAAATTCGACGTTAACACTTCGGCCATTCAGGTCTTGATTGAAAACGTCAACAATCTAGACAGGGCGTATGAATTCGCTGAGCGGTGCAACGAGCCTGCTGTCTGGAGCCAACTTGCGAAAGCTCAACTCCAACACGGCTTGGTCAAAGAAGCTATTGATTCATTTATCAAAGCTGACGACCCATCCGCGTACATCGATGTGGTAGAAACTGCTCATAAAACTGGTAAGCGGATATAAATCACTTTGCCACATTTCATCATCTTATTTCAGAGAGCTGGGAAGACCTTGTCAGATATCTGCAGATGGCTAGGAAGAAAGCAAGAGAATCTTACATCGAGAGCGAGTTAATATACGCTTACGCTCGCACTAACCGTCTTGCTGATCTTGAAGAATTCATTTCAGGGCCAAACCATGCTGACATTCAAAAGGTCAGTCCTTTTACTGCATATGTTGACTTTAAATAACTGTTTCATGTGTCTTATTTTAGATTGGGGATCGTTGCTTTGATGATAAAATGTATGAGCCAGCCAAATTGCTTTACAACAATGTATCTAACTTTGCTCGCCTTGCAATCACACTGGTTCATCTCAAAGAATTCCAAGGAGCCGTCGATAGTGCAAGAAAAGCCAACAGGTATAGTTTTATATAACTTTATTTATTTCATTATTAATTGATTTTTAAGCACTCGGACTTGGAAAGAAGTTTGCTTCGCATGTGTGGACAGTGAAGAATTCAGACTAGCTCAAATGTGTGGTCTCCACATTGTCGTCCATGCTGATGAGCTTGAAGATTTGATCAACTATTATCAAGTATGTAAAGTTTTTGCAACTGAAAGATCACAATGAATTTTTTACCAGGATCGAGGTTACTTTGAAGAACTCATCAACCTTTTAGAAGCAGCTCTTGGTCTTGAGCGCGCCCATGGGAATGTTCACAGAACTAGCAATCCTCTACTCCAAATATAAACCGGCGAAAATGCGTGAGCATTTGGAACTATTTTGGTCCAGGGTTAACATTCCAAAGGTATTGATCCTATTACGCAATTTAAAAAATGTAAAAATGTTCGTTTTAGGTATTGCGTGCTGCAGAACAAGCACATTTATGGGCTGAACTCGTTTTCCTATACGACAAATATGAAGAATATGACAATGCTGTCTCTGCAATGATGAACCATCCGACTGAAGCTTGGCGGGAAAGTCATTTCAAAGATATCATTACAAAGGTAAGGCGAATATGAGAATTATGTTTATTATATTTTGAATTCAGGTCGCAAACATCGAGCTCTATTTTAAAGCGATCCAATTCTACCTCGATTACAAGCCTCTACTTTTGAATGATATTCTTTTGGTTCTCGCTCCAAGAATGGATCACACTCGTGCTGTTAATTTCTTTACCAAGGTAACTCAAATTCTTAAGGAGGTATGATGGTTTTTAAGTGAGTTGATTTGCGAATTTTTCGTTGTTAACAACGGTTTTCGGTTTTTCCCTTCTATCTCGGAAACCGTCGCTCAAAACGAAAAAATGTCCTAAGTAAAAGTTGTAGGTACTAAAATTTACTACATAAAATATTTTATTAATTTTTTCCGTCAGAGCAATACTTTAGGAGATATGGAAGTATTTAAATTGGTTGCTTTGCAAATTTTTCGTTGTTAACAACGGTTTTCGGTTTTTCCCTTTTATCTCGGAAACCGTCGCTCAAAACGAAAAAACGTCCTAAGTAAAAGTCGTAGCTACGGAAATCCCCTACAAAAAAGAATTCATTGGTTTTTTTGTCAGAGCAATACTTAAGGAGATATGAGGGTTCTTGAGTGAGTTGCTTTGCAAATTTTTCGTTGTGAGCAACGGTTTTCGGTTGTTCCCTTCTATCTCGGAAACCGTCGCTCAAAACGAAAAAATGTCCTAAGTAAAAGTTGTAGGTACAAAGATTCCTACAAAAATTTTTTATTCATTATTTGGGTAAGAGCAATATTTAAGAAGTTATGAGGTTAAAACTAATAATCCTACAGAGCCTGTCTGAAAACTTAAACCCTTCATATCTCCTAAAATATTGCTCTGACGGAAAAAACCAATAAGATATTTTATGTAGTAAATGTCCGTAGCTACAACTTTTACTTAAAACATTTTTTCGTTTTGAGCGACGGTTTCCAAGATGGAAGGGAAAAACCGAAAACCGTTGCTCACAACGAAATATGTACAAAGCAACCAACTTAAAACCCTCATATCCCCTTAAATAAACTATTATTTAATATATAATTTTAGGTTAATCATCTCCAACTGGTCAAACCTTATCTTAGATCTGTTCAATCTCTCAATAACAAAGCTATAAATGAAGCTCTCAACAATTTGCTTATTGAGGAGGAAGACTTCCAGGTAATAAATCCATTATTGCACATTTAAAAATGTCTTAATGATAAATTTTAGGGGGTGAGGACGTCGATAGATGCTTTCGACAACTTCGACAACATCGTTCTAGCCCAAAAATTAGAAAAACACGAGCTCATCGAATTCAGACGAATTGCTGCTTACCTCTACAAAGGGAACAATAGATGGAAACAGAGCGTCCAACTTTGCAAGAAAGATCGCTTGTTTAAAGTAAGTCGGAATATTGTTGTTTAATTTTTATAAAATTTTCAGGATGCGATGGAATATGCCGCTGAATCGAAGAACTCCGAAGTGGCGGAAGAGTTGCTCGCTTGGTTTTTGGAGAACAAGAATTACGACTGCTTTGCAGCATGTCTATTCCAGTGCTACGATCTTCTCCATCCAGACGTCATCCTGAACTTGCATGGAGGCACAACATTATGGATTTCGCTATGCCCTACATAATCCAAGTCACCCGCGAATATATTACTAAGGTATAATTCTCTAAAATTATCCACTAATGCTTACACAATTTTAGGTCGACAAATTAGAGGAATCTGAGACCCGTAGGCTAGAAGAAGGAGCCGAACAAGATCACAAGCCAATGATGATGCGTTAGTATTGTTTACCAGTTGACAGAACGTTTTTACATATTTTTTACTTTTGTAGCTGAACCCCAGCTTATGTTGACAGCTGGTCCAGGAATGATGGCTCCAGGGTTTTCTTCCAGCTATCCCACCACCTACGCCCCTAGTGGCTTGCCGCAGTACCAAGGATATGGGATGTAAAAATATAAAAAAAATTAAAAAAAGCTAAAAAAAATATTATTATTATAATGGAACTTTAGTGAAGCAGAAATGTTGTGCATTGCATAATTTCGGACCTTGATCATACTTTTCGTTTTTCTATGTTAATTGTTTTATTTTTGTACTCTCATACTCATCCTGTGTTTGTTAAATTTTTCAGAAATTCTATTAAATTGTCATTTACCTCCATCACCTTTCTACTAGACGTTGCATTGTTACTTTTAATGCAAGTATCACTTGTCTTTTTTATTTTTTTGCTTATAAAAGAAAATCAAACTTTTGGTTTTGTTTTAAAGGTAGCTGAAAAAATGTGGTAGTGGTATTTGATCATAAATTATGATTCATAATAATACAAATAAGACACGAGTTTTTGATGGTAACTCTTCACTTGAATTGCTTAGTTGAACTAAGTCATTTATGTAAAATTAATATTGTTCATTGGGTTATTTAAAAAAAAATTAATAATAAATTAAAATAGTTTTACTTCTGCTAAATTATTTTGGGCAAAATCCTCTGTTTATTCGAGAGTGCTTATTGAGGATCGCTTGGAATGGCTCGCAGTTGTGAAATAGGCACTAGAATCATAAATGTTTGCAATTGACGATATTAAAAAGAAATTAAAATCTTAGTCCGTGGCCTCGATATAAGTGGTTCTATTCACCAACGGAATCGCTGCTGCCTTCATTAAATGTGCTTTGTATAATAAGGAAATTCCATGCTATGTCATTAAGTGGTTTATTATTTCTGTTATCCTTTCTTTTATCATCGCTGTTATTATTCATTCTTTAGTCTCTCCTTTTTTATTTGGAAGGGTGATGCAACTAATGAACCCAGTGACTGTTAATAAATTAATAATGCAAAAAAGTAATTATATATTTTTTATAGTATTTTATTTCTTGTTAAGTTATGATTTAAACTCTTCTATATTAAGCATTCCATTTCGTACACTAAAAAAAACACGGGGGAAAGATAAAAAAATGATCATGGCACATTACACACATATGTTACGTATAATAATTATATACAAATAGGTAAATGTTATGATAATATATGTATGTAATTGAAGAATTTTGTTTGTAACTAAATAAATTGCAATCAATACTGTTATGTTTAGTGGAGCTAAAAGCTATTTATGTTAATATTTCATTTAGAACAGTATTCTTTTTTAAAAAAATTATTTTTATTCTTTTGTCATTATGCTTGTATTCTGTTAAATTGGGGGGGAAGATAAATTATTTATAAAAGTGTACCTAGAAAGAAATATATTGCATGTACGACGTTTGTACACCGTTGTACAATTCAAGTCACCTAAAAGAAATTTTTAATTGTTATCTTTTTATTTCGGTTTTACATTTTTAAGTTTTTAAAAGACTTTTAAATTATGTCTAAAGTATATTTATTTGGTAAATAAAAAAAAAATCGATAGTGGGTTGATTATAATGATTTAATTGTGAAAAATATACGTTTTGTTAACCCTAACCTAATCTTTTTAGTGAAATCCTTCACTCATAAGTTGCGACTCACGAGAAAATTTTACAGTTTTCTCTACGATCATTTTGAATAATACAGTAATAGTTCTTAAAACGCCTGAAAATAGATAATTAGTCATCTAATTTTCTTAAAATGGGTTCCTCATAATGATTTCTGTTTTAATTTGTAGTAAACTTTTATCTTCACAATTTTTGGTCTTATCATGGTTTTTGTAATGTATGTGTTTCTTATATTTATGGGTTAAATTGTCTTTATGATTTTCTAAATGTAAAATTGAAATTCAGGTAACTAAGATGTATTATAGATCTAAATTGAATCAATCTATGTAAATAGCTTATGTTAAATAAGATCTTAATGGACAATTATTGAGATTGTGATATAATTTGGAAGAAACAGAAATATGCTAAATAAAAAAACGTAAATAAATCATCCAATCACTACATCGAAATCATTGCATTTCCTTTTATTTTTGTCTTAAGAGATTCAACCCCATAAATCAATAAGCTGTATGAAAACCTTGGACGTTTAAAATTGCGTTAATTAATCAAGATTCCAATTATCACAAATTTAAGCATCTTCGCATTCTAAATCACGATGTCGTCGCTAACGGCCTTTGTTCTAGTTATAACCCCAATCTTTGATATAAAGTACCTGGTACTTTATTATTTCAGAAGTACGGCTTTTGAAAGGAATTTTTCTTTCTGACCATAATTTTTGAAAGAGCTACAGCGTCTTTTGTAGTTGTGCATCAAAAAGAAAAATTCCATTAAAAAATCGCTGTTTTTCATTTCTGAAGTAAGAAATTTGAATTTTAACTTGAAAAATGCAAAATGCGAAGATGCTTGAATTTGTGACAGTTGGAATCTTCGGACAAAAATAAGTGGAATTAAAAAAATGAGTCTCTTAGGTCGATTTTAACGGATTTTAGCGCAAAAAAAAACGCTAAAATTTGACATTTTTTTTAAATTTGTCGAAAATGGTCATATGAATAGTCAAATCAACTTGAAATTTTGCGTAGATTACGAATCTAAAATATAAAATAGGGGTTCAGAAAAAATGGGCCATCTAATCTTGGCTTTTTTAACTTCCTTAAAGAAGTTATTGTGATACCCTCCATGTCGGGTTTTTGGGGAGGGGTCTTCCAGACTCCGGAGGGTCAATTCGAATATTGATCTTTACCGATCTCAGCTTTGTCTGTGGTTCCGGCCGGGCGTAGCATTTTTTTCCGGAACACTTTACGGCCACAGTTTTCATCCGATTTTCACCAAATTTTTACACAAATTTCTTTAGCCGGTGAAGAAAAATGTAACGAGGGGGATTTTTGAATTTCGAAAAAATGGCGGAGATATGTCTGTTTGAAATTTTAAAAAATGTGCTGCGGCCGAACCGTAAATCCGATTTTCACCAAATTTTCAACAATTACTCCTTATATTTTTTAAGAATTTTGGCGTAAAAAAATTGCGATTTTTTATTTATAAATTTTTTTTAGTAGGGAGAAATTTCGTACTTCTACCCTTTACGAGAGGCACATCCCTAGGCCAAAGAGCCCATTATTTCTACCTTGACACTTTTCGAAAATTTTCGAAAAAAAAAAAAAATTTTAAAATTAAAAAAAAAACGGAAAATTTTTCGAAAAAAAATTTTTTTTTTACGAAAAAACTTAGAAAATTTTTCCAAAAAAAAAAAAAAACATACTTCCCCTCCCACATACTTCCCACTCCGTTATACTTCTCCTCCCATATACTTCCCCCTCCTATATTGTTACTTCTCTTTAAGGAAGTTCCCGTCGGGGCCAGCTCCAGACTAGTACTTTTTTTTTTCTCTCTCGATTAAGATTCGGAAGTGAACTTTAAAAAGGAAGTTTTCGGAAGCAATCTGGTTGTTAAGAGGCGATAATTATGGTCTAGAACAATCTAAGTTCCTTGATCCAGTTGCAATTTTCAATGTCAACGACGCGACCGTCACTCCTCGTAATTAACTGTGCGAATTTACGTCAAGAAATTTCTCAGAATGTTATATGTACAGAAAATTTCTCTAATTAGACGTTAAATAACTTGTAAACTCCGATTGTACGAAAGGAGCAACACCGCTGAATCGTTTAAATTATCTTAATATAATCAAACTAAATTTATTAAGTTTGGACACCGCGTCTACAAGTCTACCACTCCTGTTTTAATAGATTATTAATCTGAATAAATAATAATATTATGATCTAACGCCAACCGGTTTCAAGTTGCAGAACCTTACAATATCCTTGTTTTTACTCAAGCCTAACGTGAGCCATAAAACATCGTACAAAGGTCAACACCGTCTGTGATTTTTACTGAATGGAAACACATTTTCTAACGGAGCGACGGTTTTAAAATTTACGGTTCTATTCGAAATGAATCCTTTCAAGAACAGCACTGTGGGTGTTGAAAAAGTTCTTTCCTTGTTCGGAAGTTTATTTTATTTTATTTTTATTTTTATTTTATTTTATAAAACTCCAACAAACATTAATAGTTCACAAAAGGAGTAGTCAAGGGGGGGAAAAAAAATTAACACAAAAAAAAATCAACCAGAAAAATGACTCTTAATGATTGTAGAAGCCTGCCAAAAGTCTGACCCTCGCTAATTTATCCGAAACACCACGAGCAGATCAGAAGTCAATTGAATGGATGTTTAAAAAAATAAAAGTGTCAAATCCATCCAGATAATAAATTTTTTTATTGATCAACTAGCGTAGAAAATACATAGTTCATATGAAAAAATAAATAATTATAATAATGAAAGGGCTGGTAACCAACCGGGCCAAATTTTCATCAACGACCAAAATATCTAACTGGGCCAACGACTTGACAACTATCGTGCCCAACTCGGCCAACCACTCGAAAGCCATAGTTACTAATTCGGCCAAAAACTGGTGCCCAAGTCGGCCAAAATTAATACCGTCGATTTTGTAGTAGGATAACAATAAAAAAATCAAAATTAAAAATTTACTTCATATTCTATTGATCCTACAGTTGTATCGTTTTTTATATTCAACTGTCAACCTGAACCTCTGAATTGCACGCCACCAAGCTTGAGCTAAATGAAACCTGCATCCCACTTGTCGGGCACACGGCCATGCCTTTTTTTAAGGCATTTTTAAGGCATTTTCGACCAAAATTGCCTTTCATTAAAAGCATTTTTCACAGTTTTTGTCTGAAAAACAACAGATTTATGGCATTTTTGACCAAAAATTGCCTTTTTTAAGGCATTTTTTTTTACCAAAATTGCATTTTTAAGGCATTTTCGACCAAAATTGCATTTCATTAAAAGCTTTTTTCACAGCTTTTGTCTGAAAAACAACAGATTTATGGTATTTTTGACCAAAAATTGACTTTTTTTTAAAGGCATTTTTGACCAAAATTACCTATTTTAAGGCATTTTTGACCAAAATTACCTTTTTTAAGGCATTTTTGACCAAAATTGCATTTTTAAGGCATTTTCGACCAAAATTGCCTTTCATTAAAAGCATTTTTCACAGTTTTTGTCTGAAAAACAACAGATTTATGGCATTTTTGACCAAAAATTGCCTTTTTTAAGGCATTTTTTTTTACCAAAATTGCATTTTAAGGCATTTTCGACCAAAATTGCATTTCATTAAAAGCTTTTTCACAGCTTTTGTCTGAAAAACAACAGATTTATGGTATTTTTGACCAAAAATTGACTTTTTTTTAAAGGCATTTTTGACCAAAATTACCTATTTTAAGGCATTTTTGACCAAAATTACCTTTTTTAAGGCATTTTTGACCAAAATTGCATTTTTAAGGCATTTTCGACCAAAATTGCCTTTCATTAAAAGCATTTTTCACAGTTTTGTCTGAAAAACAACAGATTTATGGCATTTTTGACCAAAAATTGCCTTTTTTAAGGCATTTTTTTTTTACCAAAATTGCATTTTTAAGGCATTTTCGACCAAAATTGCATTTCATTAAAAGCTTTTTTCACAGCTTTTGTCTGAAAAACAACAGATTTATGGTATTTTGACCAAAAATTGACTTTTTTTTAAAGGCATTTTTGACCAAAATTACCTATTTTAAGGCATTTTTGACCAAAATTACCTTTTTAAGGCATTTTGACCAAAATTGCATTTTTAAGGCATTTTCGACCAAAATTGCCTTTCATTAAAAGCATTTTTCACAGTTTTTGTCTTAAAAACAACAGATTTATGGCATTTTTGACCAAAAATTGACTTTTTTAAGGCATTTTTGACCAAAATTGCCTTTTTTAACTTATAAGCCTCTTCTCGTTTACTGTTAATTAAACAAAAAACGAGTGGAATGTAATTATTTCCGATAAATCCGCGTGTCTTAAGGAACTGTTTAAGGTACGAAGGCGCAAACTGGAAAGTACCATCTAAAAACATGGTTAGTTTGTTGCAGTAGTAAAAACGACCAATTCTCCTCGCATTTGTTGCTAATCAAGTATTGGCCCAGTTGGATACAATTATTTTAGTGTTCATTGGCCCAGTTAGATACTTATGATTTGATACAATGGCCCAGTTAGATACGTCCATCGGCGACATTTTTTATCAGGTAGAAAGGATTGGCCCAGTTGCAAGACTCCCAATGAAAGGTCTCAAACTATGATTGTTTTCAAAGATTTTTTCCTTCTCATTTTCTTTACCTAATGAACTCAGGAGAAAAGGGAGATGGCATGATGATAAAGAGTACACTAATAGGTGATTTGGAAGGAATATCTTATAACTATTTTTAAAAACCTTTTTTAGTCCATTTCTTCGAATTCGAGGACATTAACCGATTAGATACGAGCAGACTCCGAGAAGACTTTTTTTGTCTTGGTAAGTTAATTTTTAAATAATAATAAATTAATTTTGAGATTCCATATTATTCCTTTTTTAATGATGATTACGCTCTTGCGTCTTCGAAAACATGATTAGAATTATTTTTTTGACCTTTGATCATCGAAATGAAGATATTTTACTTATCTTGTGAATAATGAAGGCGTTTAAAAACTCTTTGAAGGATTTATTACGTCTGATGCTGATCTGAAATGAATTTAAGTATTTTTTTTCTGGGGTCCCAGATGATTTTATTGAGGGGGATGAGGGAAGGAAGGAAATGGGTGGGTTTAGAGAGCTCCCTGAAGACAAAGACGCTCTGGATGATGCCATAATCGACGCAGGAGGGTGCGCCCGAACGGGAAGAAGTTCGATTTCCTTGGTCACACATACATGCATACTCAGAAAGACTTCATTGACGAGAGGGGAGAGGATAAAGGGAGACCACCTCCCCTCTGAGGTCAAGAAGAGTCAGGGCAACATGACCTTGCTCACTTTTACTTAAAGGATGTTAGGCGCTGGATATCCTTTCAGTCTGTACCCCAAAGGATTACAAGAGAGGTAAGACGATGAACTCATATGCCAGGATCGAAAATTTTCACGCGTGAGTCCCCTTTCGATCCCGGCGCCAACCGCCCGCTTAAGACTTCCTCAACTTTCTTCAGCGTCCCCCCTACTATCTCCCAAGCAAATAAACATTCTCATTGTTTTAATAATTGTTAGAAACGAAAGTGCTGATCAAACTTTTATTTAAACTGGTATTTAAATTATAATCCCAAGTTATTGCAGAGAAATTAATTTAATACTAGAATATTAATATAAAAAAATTCTAACGTAAAAGTAATTTTAAAACACAGTAATTTATGAAAAATCAAATATAAAAGGTTAATTTAAAAATTAAAAATGAGGCGCTCCGGGTACGAAGGGCGAACTCGACATCGGACAAATTTTTTTAACTTCCTTAAAGAAGTTATTGTGATACCCTCGACGTCGGGTTTTTGGGGAAGGGTCTTCCAGTTTTTTTTTTCATTTTCAGATTGTAGACCTCTTGGTGATATATAATTTTTATGTTGAGTTCGCCATTTTTTCCCCTTTAAATACGTAAAAACCGAAACTTTAAAATGCGAATATCTCGAAACTACGTTTTGTTGAGTTCGCCCTTCGTACCCGGAGCGCCTCAAATATAAAAATGTCGCTTCAATTAAACCTGGAAATGAGCATTTTCTAAGTTTTCAGTTTTCGATTCCTTCCATTACACTTCCGCCTTCTTTTTGTTCTTACTTTATATTGAAATAAACCAAAAATGTCTCGAAATCTTTAGCTACTTCGGATGTAGACTGGACCGAGCCCAGAGATCGCTACTCAACTCCGCAAGTTGGGTTTTCAGAGCTACTGGAAATGAAAAATAGTGAAAAATTAGAATGTTTATTGTAAGAACTAGTTTTAAATAAGGTCAGGGTAAGGTTTTCGGTAGTTTATAGGTTCCTAATTTTTAATTAAAAACTAGAATATTCATTATTAGAAGCCTTCGGTTTATTAACCGTGGAATCGGTCAACTGGTGACTTTTTTTCCATATAAATTCATAGGAATTCAGGGCAGCAACGATGACCACATAAATGATGAAGCAGCCAAGCACCTTCGCGTGGTGAAGGCTGGGGTGGGATCAAATTTTTAAAACTTCTAATAATAATTTGTGCTTTTGAATTAACGAAATAGCAAGGAGAGGTCTCTTTCCTAAAGACGTTGTACATGTCGATCTGAGAACACTGTCTTAAAAGAAAACTGCGAGATTTTTATAAAATGTCAAACATTAGGAAATTGCTGCTCTGGTGAACCTGGGATGTGCCCTCACGACCTATCCTGATTCCACTAGTTCCATGCATTCATTTATTGGATTTCATGCGTAAAATAGACGATGATCTTGCACAATCCGAACGAAATGAAGTAACAGTCTGTCGTTTATAACCTCGCAGACTCGACGGTCTTAAGTCCCATGTGCAGATCGTACTGTGGATCTGACCGATTTGGTCAAAGCTGATTTTCACGATAAGCTTATGCAACACGATCTCATTTAGCCTTGGTACAGATAGGTTATTCAACTTTCTCCGCAGACTAGATTTTGACAAGAATTATTATACCATGCATAATCTTCAAGCTTCTTATAATTCTTAAAATTTAAGAAAATAAAAACACATCAATTAGATTTAAAAAAAATTGTTTCCTGTAAAGGGATGACTTATGAGGTTTCTAATAAATTATCGATAATTTTGTTCCTCGAAAAAATTCAATTTTGTCTTCTTATTACAGATTTCACGGTCGTCCTCTTCTCATATAGTATACACACTGCGGAGTTCGAAAACGGAAGATAACCGCAAAAAATGATCAACACGACTTGGTAAGTGACTTAAAATTAGTGGGGTTGAGGTAAATACCCTATGTTTCCCCTTTCCGATGTACCGATCAAAAATATCATCTTAGTCAAATACATCACATACAATACAACTTCTTTCTTTCTAAATTAGTGGTGATGAACCATCCCACATTGGTGACCCAGGACGTACACGAACACAGCGATGAAACAAGGTACATATGGGGCGCTCCGGGTACGAAGGGCGAACTCGACAAAACGTAGTTTCGAGATATTCGCATTTTAAAGTTTCGGTTTTTACGTATTTAAAGGGGAAAAAATGGCGAACTCAACATAAAAATTATATGGGTGTATTCACCAAGAGGTCTAGAATCTGAAAATGAAAAAAAAAACTGGAGGACCCTTCCCCAAAAACCCGACGTCGAGGGTATCACAATAACTTCTTTAAGGAAGTTAAAAAAATTTGTCCGATGTCGAGTTCGCCCTTCGTACCCGGAGCGCCTCATATTTACACTCTCTCAACATACAAACAGAACGAGAAAAGCTTCGGGTACGTCTTGATCACCCATCGACGGCGCCAGCAATTCCCTCAAATCGTCAGCAGTTCGGCACCTCTTCAACCCGCTGAATTGGTGGACCTTGGAACATATGATCACAAATATCATTACACACAACTTCTTTCTTTGTTTCTAAATTGGTGATGAACCATCCCACACCGTTAAAACCTTCAGTTATATCGTGATCACATTACGTGATTCTTGATTCCCAATATTTGGATAATAATAATGAATTAAAATCAATGAGAAACAGGAAAGATTCTTACATTAGGATTGGCTGCCATATTATTATAAATTAAGTATTTTTTTAACCCTCGTGACTTTCTAATTTTTTCAACTTCCCGGTTTGGTAAGTTGAAAAAAAATTTGACGGGACTGAAACATGATCCATGCCGAGGATCCCGTTCGCTTTTGGAGGACCTCTTTTGTACTAACATGACGTTTTCTCGTGATTATTTTAATATATTCATTTTCTCTTTTTCCACCATGTCCGACGGGATCAGTGGTAAGATGACTATCTTTTCCTTCCCTTAAAATTTAGAAAACTCCAAATTTTGAAGAGTACGAATGGCAAACCTTCAAAAGAATAAGCGATAGGATTCAAGAAGGGGGAAAAACACCAAAAATCTTGACTTAAGGGGATATGAGGGTTTTAAGTTGGTTGCTTTGTACATATTTCGTTGTGAGCAACGGTTTTCGGTTTTTCCCTTCCATCTTGGAAACCGTCGCTCAAAATGAAAAAATGTTTTAAGTAAAGTTGTAGCAACGGAAATTTACTACATAAAATATGTTATTGGTTTTTTCCGTCAGAGCAATATTTTAGGAGATATGAAGGTTTTAAGTTTTCAGACAGGCTCTGTAGGATTATTAGTTTTAACCTCATAACTCCTTAAATATTGCTCTTACGCAAATAATGAATAAAAAAATTTTTGTAGGAAATCTTTGTACCTACAACTTTTACTTAGGACATTTTTTCGTTTTGAGCGACGGTTTCCGAGATAGAAGGGAAAAACCGAAAACCGTTGCTCACAACGAAAAATTTGCAAAGCAACTCACTTAAGAACCCTCATATCTCCTTAAGTATTGCTCTGACAAAAAAACCAATGAAGTCTTTTTGTAGGGAATTTCCGTAGCTACGACTTTTACTTAGGACGTTTTTTCGTTTTGAGCGACGGTTTCCGAGATAAAAGGGAAAAACCGAAAACCGTTGTTAACAACGAAAAATTTGCAAAGCAACCAACTTAAATACTTCCATATCTCCTAAAGTATTGCTCTGACGGAAAAAACTAATAAATATTTTATGTAGTAAATTTTAGTACCTACAACTTTTACTTTGGACATTTTTTCGTTTTGAGCGACGGTTTCCGAGATAAAAGGGAAAAACCGAAAACGTTGTTAACAACGAAAAATCCGCAAAGCAACTCACTTAAAAACCATCATACCTCCTTAAGAACTTTTTGTTGTGCGTGTACCTAAATTTTTATTTTGTTTTTTTCATTCGAAAGGTCACTGGCTCTCTAAAAAAAAGATAAAATAAAAACAAGTTTGATATCGCGCATAATGTATTTATCCCTCACTGTTCTCCTGGAATTTCTTTCCGCGTCGATATAATGAAGCTTTGAAGGCAAAGAGTGAGGAAGGAGAATTGAAGAAAAAAGAAACCTGCAGTGTGAAAAAACCGAGGAGATTGAAAATGACAGAAAAGAAAGAAAAACAAAAAACAAATTAATCGTACCTGCGTATACGTTCGCTCCAAGTTAGAACTCAAGTTCAACCTGTTCTATCGTTGACCTTTCCCCAGCCATGGTCATCGGTGCCTTCTAGATTTTTTTTCCGGTCGTAATATTTCATTAAATCCCGAGTTCACAGACTCACGATTCTCCAAGAACGTCTAAAAGTCTAGTATGCTCACCCGTCATTGACGCCTTCCTGCTTACTTTCCTATTCTTATTATTTTTTTCCTGTGTAGCAGGGCTTGACACTGCCATAATACCTCTGATCATCAGATAGAGTCTGCTTAAGGAGGTATGATGGTTTTTAAGTGAGTTGCTTCGCAAATTTTTCGTTGTTAACAACGGTTTTCGGTTTTTCCCTTCTATCTCGGAAACCGTCGCTCAAAACGAAAAAATATCCTAAGTAAAAGTTGTAGGCACTAAATTTACTACATAAAATATCTTATTAGTTTTTTCCGTCAGAGCAATACTTTAGGAGATATGGAAGTATTTAAGTTGGTTGCTTGGCAAATTTTTCGTTGTTAACAACGGTTTTCGGTTTTTCCCTTCTATCTCGGAAACCGTCGCTCAAAACGAAAAAACGTCCTAAGTAAAAGTCGTAGCTACGGAAATTTCCTACAAAAAAGACCTCATTGGTTTTTTTGTCAGAGCAATACTTAAGAAGATATGAGGGTTCTTAAGTGAGTTGCTTTGCAAATTTTTCGTTGTGAGCAACGGTTTTCGGTTTTTCCCTTCTATCTCGGAAACCGTCACTCAAAACGAAAAAAATGTCCTAAGTAAAACTTGTAGGTACAAAGATTTCCTACAAAAATTTCTTTATTCATTATTTGCGTAAGAGCAATGTTTAAGGAGTTATAAGGTTAAAACTAATAATCCTACAGAGCCTGTCTGAAAAATTAAAACCTTCATATCTCCTAAAATATTGCTCTGACGGAAAAACTAATAACATATTTTATGTAGTAAATTTCCGTAGCTACAACTTTTACTTAGGACATTTTTTCGTTTTGAGCGACGGTTTCAAGATAGAAGGGAAAAACCGAAAACCGTTGCTCACAACGAAAAATGTACAAAGCAACCAACTTAAAACCCTCATATCCCCTTAAATTATATCGTTTAAAAAAATGGGGTGTGGTTTTAATTAAAAGAAAAGAGACTACCTTTAGGATCTACTTAGGCCGCGGTTTTATATTCAAATTAAGTGTACCTATAATTTCCAAAATCTATGCCAAGGCGATGAATACTAATTTTTACTTTTTGTTTTTCATTCAAGATTATTAAAAACAAAATTGGATGACTAATTTTTAAATTACTTATATAAAGAGACTTAAGGAAGTTTTTAAGCAAATCTGTCGGGGATAAATAATTGGTTTCAGTTTCGATTCCGCCTTTTAAAAGCGTCTCGGTTATGACTATGAGTCACTTATTTACTCTTCCGCCCCTGAAGACCTTTTTTTCTTAATTCGTTTGGATTTCCGATAGAGAATCCGCACTTTCAATAGCCACAACTAATGAGGGTCGTAACTGCCTCTAAATTTCACACTTTTATTACATACGCCTTGACGTTTCTAGCGATTCACGGCTACTAATGTGATTTATACGCTCCAGATTGACTAAGCCATCGTTTTTATTCCGATTGCTTGCTGTTTACTTCGTAGCAGATCAATAGAGATGCAAAACTGGATATCACAATTTTCCTTTTTTTTGAAAAATTTTCCGAATTTTATTTTTTAAATTTGCGCTTTTTTTACAGAAAAAATTTCTAAGTTCTTTTTTTGTCGAAAATTCTCTAAGCATTAAGGTAGAAATAATGGGATTTTTGCCTAAGAGAGGTCCCTCTCGTAAGGCATGAAAGTATGAAATTTCTCCCTACTAAAATGATAATTAATGTAAAAAAAATGATAATTTTTTTACTCCAAAAATTCGTAAAAAATATAAGGAGTAATTAATGAAAATTTGGTGAAAATCCAACGGTTCGGCCGCAGCGAATTTTTTAAAATTTCAAACAGACACCATTTTTTCGAAATTCAAAAATCGCCCTCGTTGGTTTTTCACCGACTAAAGATTTGGTGAAAATCGGTTGAAAATTGTGGCCGTAAAGTGTTCCGGAAAAAAATGCTACGGACGGACGGCCGGCACCATAGACAAAGTTGAGATCGGTAAAGATTCGATTTGTCCCTTCCCCAAAACCTGACGTGGAGGGAATCACAATAACTTCTCTAAGTTAAAAATGAAAATACCTAAAAGCTGCTCAACCTGTTGGTTGTTTAAAAAACCAACTTCATTTTGTACCTCCAGAAATAATTTTTTTTTTTTAATTTCACTGCCACTGACACCGAATATGAAACCTGCCAGGAACTTGCTTTTTCTGGCAGTTGGTATACATATGAGGCGCTCCGAATACGAAGGGCGAACTCGACATCGGACAAATTTTTTTTTTTTCATTTTCAGATTCTAGACCTTTTGAAGAATACACCCATGTAATTTTTATATTGAGTTTCCCCTTTTTTCCCCTTTAAAATACGTAAAAACCGATATGCGGCAAAGCTCTACTCTCAACCTTTTTTATTTAATTTTTTTTCTTTTCGAGATTTGGTGATTTTTAAAAAACCCTTTTCTCTATGATTCTATGATGATTATATGATGATTCTAAAATCTCGCCACGAAAATTCCAGAGAGTGACTTTTCTGTCGAGTTCGCCCTTAACAGAAAACTTTAAAATGCGAATATCTCGAAACTACGTTTTGTCGAGTTCGCCCTTCGTATTCGGAGCGCCTCATATGTCCTTAAAATTCTTCTTCTTATTATATTCTTTTCTGTTATAGAATTAAACATCATGACTTCACCTGCCAACCCTTAGCAGAGAGCTCATCACTTATATTTATATAACAATCAACCACATCTTCCAGTTTCATCGAAAATTTTGTAAGACATTTTCTTCTCAGCTGTACTTAATTAGTGTTTATTTTATAAAGCTAGTATTTTCCCTGAATAAATGACGTTAACTATAAAAAAACTGAAAAAAACCTGCCAAAGTTGGCGAATCACAGTCCATCGGATTGTGAAAAAAAGAAAGAAAGGAAAAAAAGGAATCCACCTTGACATGCAGACCACAGTTTTTTTTTATGTGTGTACTAAACTAAAAGGCTGTAGAATCATTTGAAAAACCGAATTTGAGGGTATTACAATAACTTACTCGAGATTTGGATTGGCCTCCATTTTCAGAAACGGGGTGGCCCCTCCAACGGAATAATTTTTTTTTATTTCATAAAATTCATTTAAATTGGAATTCAATTTTATTATTTTATTTGACTTAAAAGCTGGAAAATTAAATATTAAATAGCAATAATTTTGTTTCAGAGATCTCGATACTTACTTGAAAAATGTATCTGCCGTTTTCCATGTCCTCGGCGACGAAGGGGATCGTCCGCCAGTACCTGGCGAGTACCGCCGGTAAGCCAAACATGTAGTTATAGATCATCACCCATCATCATTTTGAGACGTTTTCATAATTATTAAGTATTGGTGAAAAATTGAGCGCACCCCCAATCCCTGGAACACCGGCAAGTAGGTTCCTAATCGATACAGCTTCCAACACCGGCGTGTAGGTTTGTCTAATCGATGCAGCTTCTAGACGACAATATTTTTATTCTACCAAAATTTTCGGGTGAAGCCTTGATCTTCAAAATCCCCAACGAGCCAGATTTTATCGTCTAAATTGGAAATTTTATCGAGATTCTCGGCCATGAAAAACTAAAAGTTCAACATAACAGTTGACATTTAAAAGAAGTGCTTACAGCTCGCTTCAGTAACCGTACCTATTTTTTGCCCAACTCTTTAGTTAAATTCCTTTTTAAAGTACTAGCCTGGAGCTGGCCCCGACGGGAACTTCCTTAAAGAGAAGTAACAATATAGGAGGGGGAATTATAACGGAGGGGGAAGTATAAAGGAGGGGAAGTATAACGGAGGGGAAGTATAAAGAAAGAGAAGTGTAACGGAGAAGGAAGTTTTAAAAAAAAATTTCAAATTATTGGGTTTTTAAGTTTTTTTTTGTTTAAATTTGCAGTTTTTTTAAAAAAATTTTTTTTTTTCACAAAATTTTCAAGTATTTTTTTTTTTGAAAATTTTCAAAGTTTTTTTTTGACCAAAAAAAATTTTTTTTTTTCAAAAAATTTTCCAAGTTTATTTCGAAAAATTTTCCGGGGTTTTTTTTCGAAAATTTTATAAGTTTTTTGAATTTTTTTTTTTTTTTGAAATATTTTTTGTCAAGGTAGAAATAATGGGCTCTTTGGCCTAGGGATGTGCCTCTCGTAAAGGGTAGAAGTACGAAATTTCTCCCTACTAAAAAGAATTAATAAATAAAAAGTCGCAATTTTTTTACGCCAAAAATTCTTAAAAAATATAAGGAGTAATTGGTGAAAATTTGGTGAAAATCGGATTAACGGTTCGGCCGCAGCACATTTTTTAAAATTTCAAACAGACATATCTCCGCCATTTTTTCGAAATTCAAAAATCGCCCTCGTTACATTCTTCTTCACCGGCTAAAGAAATTTTGGTGAAAATTTGGTGAAAATCGGATGAAAATTGTGGCCGTAAAGTGTTCCGGAAAAAAATGCTACGGACGGCCGGAGGGCCGGACGGCCGGCACCACAGACAAAGTTGAGATCAGTAAAGATCAATATTCGATTTGACCCTCCGGGGTCTGGAAGACCCTTCCCCAAAACCCGACGTCGAGGGTATCGCAATAACTTCTTTAAGGAAGTTAAAAATAACTTAATACAATATGCGGAAAGCAACCTGTATCTTTCACAGGAAGTAGATGAAAGGAACTTAAAGCGGTTTTAATAATGAGTTCGACTTTCGATTGTTTCAAAGGTCCTTTTGAAGGACTACGCCAGTTATTGACTGATGAAAGCGTTTATTCAATGTTTTGTTTTTAAAAAAATATGCACGTAAAAAATAGGATGCTAAATATTTTTATTTAAAAAAATTGACCTGAAAGAATGTCAAAAGCCTGCTTTACATATTTTTAAGCTCTTGGTGCACTTTATTGTGCAATCATTTTGCTAATGGAACAATGGAAACTATACTTTCTCTTTGTCTCTGAAACTATGTATATTTTAAGATGTTAATTGCTCTTCTCTGTTTCAGCAACTATCGCGGTCATAATGACAGGGAACGCCATGGGTTGGCCCTCACCGACGATGCATTTGCTCCTCGGGCCGGACTCCCCTGTTCCGATGAACACGGATGGAACATCATGGATGGTCTCCCTCATGTATTTTGGAAATCTTTTCAGCCCGCTACCCTGCGGTTACATTATGGAGTGGATCGGAAGAAAGAAAACTCTTTTGTATTTGAATATCATCCCTTTGAGTTCTTGGCTTCTGATTTGGCTGACGAGGACACCATACTTGCTTTACCTTGCTAGGTTCCTGGCGGGGCTATGGCTTGGTATCGTCTACACAGTCGTACCTATCTATCTGGGTGAGATTGCCGAACCTAGAGTTAGAGGATCTTAAGCACCTTCTTCGCCATAATGACCTACATGGGGGTACTTTTCGAGTACGTCGTCGGCCCATACGTCTCCTACAACACTCTCGCCATGGCATCAGGAAGTTTCTGTATTTTATTTTATTTAACCTTCACTTCGATGCCGGAATCGCCATACTTTTTACTTAAACAGAAGAAGAGGGACGAGGCAAGAAAGTCTTTATATTGGCTGCGAGGTGATCCTGAAAACGTCGACGAAGAGTTATACAGGATTGAAAATGCAGTTGAACAGCAAATGGCGAACAAAGGAACCGTCAAAGATCTTTTCGCGACCAAAGGGAATAGACGAGCTGTGGTTACTGTTGGTGTTCTCTCTATTCTTCAGAGATGCTCTGGAATCGGTGCGATGATCGCCTACACTTCTGTCACTTTACCCAAGGATGCGTTAGGTCCGATAGGCCAAAACGAATGTGTTATTATTCTCGGTTTAGTCTGGGTATTTTCAACTTTCATTTCTTCAGTCATAGTCGATAAGGTGGGCCGTAAGTTTTTACTCGTATTCTCTTCGATCGGATGTGGAATCGCAACTTTTCTAGTCGGACTTTGGTTCTTTTTACGTGACGAAACAGATGTCGATGTCATCTTCATCAGTTGGTTACCCTTCGCGTGTTTCTTAATTCACGGTTTCTTCTATTCCATCGGTTTGAATCCAATTGTGACGACCATCAAAGGAGAGGTGTTTTCCGCAAACATAAAAGGAGTCGCTTCGGCCCTTACCACTCTCATGTTGGCAGTCGCTTCCTTCTTTCTCAATAAAACATATCAGATGTTTGCCGACGCCGTTGGCATGTATCTCAATTATTGGCTGTATACTTTAGGTTGTGTACTTGCTGTTGTATTCACATTGAGTTACGTTATAGAAACTAAAGGTAAAACCCTTCAAGAAATACAACATAAATTAAACGGCGTCAACAATGAAAACGCAGTAAGCAAATTGTGATCTTCATTTTGTATCATTTCTTAAATATTAGGATTTCATTATCCCTGTCGGACTAAGTCCCAAATCACTTCCTTGACTTTTTCCTTGACCTGCGCTATCTGATAGTTCAATTTTGACGTCGAAGATGTTATTCGATGAACGGAAAACTCTTTCCATATCGTTCAATGAATATTGATGGATACAAGACATCCGACTTTTTTTTTTAATATTTAAATATTTTAAGGATTTTTTTTTTCATTAAATTATATCTTTATGTTTATTCAACAACCCCATTCTTTATTATAAAAAAAACTGTTGATTAATGATTAAAGGTAAATTGTATTTTTGATTAAAATGTACATAGTTTTATAAAATTACGCGGTGTTACATCTCTAATTTTGATTGCGAACACTTTTGACTCTGACTTTTTATAAAGAATTGTGTACATATTTATAATTATTTTTTAACTTTCTTTTAATTTATTGTTATCAAAAGTTTAGTATGTATAATAAAGCATTTTGTGATGGACAAGTTCTTAAAGTGAAGAATCAATTTAAAAAAAATTTTTTAACCTCATACTACTGAAGTTCGAGAACAGATGACAATGAATCATTTCCTGGAGTATGAGAAGAACAATCGTGTGAGGGCAACATATGGCAAATTATGTTTTCCATTTTTAAATATAGTGGCGAATTACTTATAAATTAACGTTCTAGAGCAGTGTTTCTCAACCTTTTTGAAGCCTGCGCCCACCTGTAAACAAGCATTTAGCGACCCCGCCAAGGGGAGCTTGAAAACGGGAGCCGGATTATAGGTTTTCCGACCAAAGGGCCGGATTATAGGTTTTCCGACCAAAGTTCCAGAATATAGGTTTTTTGGACTACAGGGCCGGATTATAGTATTTCCGACCAAAGTTCCAGAATATAGGTTTTTTGGACTACAGGGCCGGATTATAGGTTTTCCGACCAAAGTTCCAGAATATAGGTTTTTTGGACTACAGGGCCGGATTATAGGTTTTCCGACCAAAGTTCCAGAATATAGGTTTTTTGGAGCTAGGATTTCCGACCAAAGTTCCAGAATATAGGTTTTTTGGACCAAAGGGCCGGATTATAGGTTTTCCGACCAAAGTTCCGGAATATAGGTTTTTTGGACTACAGGGCCGGATTATAGGTTTTCCGACCAAAGTTCCAGAATATAGGTTTTTTTGGAGCTAGGATTTCCGACCAAAGTTCCAGAATATAGGTTTTTTGGACCAAAGGGCCGGATTATAGGTTTTCCGATCAAAGTTCCAGAATATAGGTTTTTTTGGAGCTAGGATTTCCGACCAAAGTTCCAGAATATAGGTTTTTTGGACCAAAGGGCCGGATTATAGGTTTTCCGACCAAAGTTCCGGACTATAGGTTTTCCGACCTAAGTTCCGGAATATAGGTTTTCCGACCAAAGTTCCGGATTATAGGTTTTCGGGCCAAAGGGCCGGATTATAGGTTTTCGGACCAAAGTTCCAGAATATAGGTTTTTTGGACCAAAGGGCCGGATTATAGGTTGAGGGACCAAAGGGCTGGATTATAGGTTGACGGACCAAAGGGCTGGATTATAGGTTTCGGACTAAAGGGCTGGATTATAGGTTTTCCGACCAAAGTTCCAGAGTATAGGTTTTCAGACAAATTAAAAAAAGGACTCACCCTAACGCCTCCAGCCACTTAGCCATTGCCCCCTATCACCCAAATTACATAACGCCCCCAGTAACGTCAGGGGGCGGTGCCCCCGTTGAGAATCACTTTCTAGAGAATAGCATTCGTCAGAATTTTTGTAGTAGACTCTGTGATGTTCAGAAACAACTGAACACATCCTGTGCGAGTGTGAAGTACTCGCGAGGAGAAGGTACCTTCATCTTGGAGAACGTTTCCCCACACTAGCAGACCTAAAAGGTATTGCCTTCTGGAGACTGATGACACTTGCCTCCTGGGCGAGTGTAAAGCACCATCAGAACTCAACCTATCTCCAGAATTGATCCCTAGAGCAGAGGCCTGAGAAAAACTAAAAAAAAAAAAAAAAACTAAAAAAAAAACTAAAAAAAAAAAAAAAAAAGGAGTGATGAAAAATTTGTTTTGATGAGTGGAACGACGATCGAAAGTTTTTTTTAGCGTTGTTCATCGCGAATCCTAAATTTCTAAAAATAAATAAAAACATCAGATTATAAAATTATGATTTATTTTCTTTTATCTAGCGATGTCTTCTCCTGAAAAGGATCGGGCCCTCGTTTTTAAATATGAGTTTGAAACCGTCGAATTTCATCATAGTAACAATGAAATCAATCCTTTTTAGTTTAGTATCTTAAAATCATAAAATGCAGTAGCTTCAGATAACATCTAGTAGTAGATTAACCACTGCCGAGGATGATGACGTAATGATAAAAGAGTCCCAATCAGTGGGCTCTAATGATATTTTGAGAGGTTTCACTTGTTATACTTATTGTCGTTGTTACTCTTGTTTATAGTTTCCGTTAAATTAATATTTATTTTTAAGAATTAATTCCAGTATTTTTCCTTCTTCTCAAGATGATGTCCCAAATGGTTTTTCTGTTTTTTGTATCGATGCTTTGCTCAGGTGAGCCAAATTTCTTGTTTAAAAACAAATGGGCGTGGCTTACACACTTGTTGCTTTATTTGGAACCATTATGTCCATGCTTAAATTTAATAAAAATGTGTTTACTTTAATTGCTAGTTTGTACCTATATTCTTTGTGGGTTTAACTTTTTCTCATGTTACAAAATCTTTGTTTTAGTTCATTCGTTTGGAATTGGTTCGACCCTTTGGTGCTATCAGTGTGTTTCAACCCAGCCAGGGTGCCAACCTTTCAATTGGTTTTGGCATTGGAGTCAGGCATGCCCTGAAGTCGGAGATACATGCGTGAAGCTGATAGAGAGGAAAGGAGGTAAATATCAAAAAAATATGCTCAAGAGTATGGCCTAGCGACTCTGATGCTTCCCACTGGATCACCAAAATTAAGCATAGTCGGCCTCGGTTGGAACATGGACCATTTCGGTCATATTCAGGATTGAGGCAATGAAAACACTTTTATTTTTAACTATTGAAGATTGGAAATAAAAGTTAAATGTAATCTTGTTTTTTGGCGCAGAATTGATTGCACGAATATTGATTTTGGTGTACAGGGTGTCCCAGAGCGACACCAACTTCGTTATTTTAAATGAGAGCCCCTAGTTTTCATTTCAGATTCGTAATCTACTCAAAATTTAAAGTTGATTTGACTATTCATATGTCCATTTTTGACAACTTTAATGCCAAATTTTAGTGTTTTTCGCGCTAAAATCCGTTAAAATCGACCTAAGAGACTCATTTTTTTTTAAATTCCTCTTATTTTTGTCCGAGGATTCAAACGATCTCAAATTCAAGCATCTTCGCATTCTGCATCACGAGATGTCGTCGCTAACGGCCTTTTGTCCTGTTAGAACCCGAATTCTTACTTCAGAAATGAAAATTAGCGATTTTTTATCGGCATTTTTTCTATTTGATGCACAACTACAAAAGACGCTGTAGCTCTTTCAAAATTTATAGTCCGAAAGAAGAATTTCTTTCAAAAACAAGAGTTCTTTCAAAATATCTGAAATAAAAATTGGGGTTCTAACTTGAAAAAAGGCCGTTAGCGACGACATCTCGTGATGCAGAATGCGAAGATGCTTGAATTTGTGATAGTTGGAATCTTTGGACAAAAATAAGTGGAATTAAAAAAAAATGAGTCTCTAGGTCGATTTCAACGGATTTTAACGCGGAAAACAGTCAAATTTGACATTGTCAAAAATGGTCATATGAATAGTGAAATCAAGTTGAAATTTGGCGTCGATTACAAATCTTAAATAAAAATAAGGGTTCTCATGAAACAACGAAGTTAGATTCAGTTGGGGGCACCCTGTATATCCAAATGCATTTTAAACTACGCCATCAAATTCTTTGGTTTAAATTAATGGCGGTGTACATTTTTTTTCTCTCTTTTTCTTCGTAACAGAGATGGGCAAAATCTTAATCATGAATATGATTAAGATTTTTAATCATAGGAATATTTTCTGTGATTAAGAATAAGATTAAAATCTTAATCACAGAGATGATTAAGAATAAACTCTTAATCACAGGAAATCTGTGATTAAACTCTTAATCATAGGAAATCTGTGATTAATCACAGGAAGTCTATGAATAAACTCTTAATCACAGGAAATCTGTGATTAATCATAGGAAAATAATGATTAATCATTGGAATTTGGGATTAATTAAGGAAAATAATGATTAATCATTGGAATTTGGGATTAATTAAGGAAAGTAATGATTAATCATTGGAATTTGGGATTAATTAAGGAAAAAGCTTGATCAATCATCAGAAAAATTGTATAATCACAGGAATCTGTGAATATTGTCACCTCTCATCACAATTTACTCTCAATAACTAAAAACTCAAAATCTATCAATCTCTAAAACTCCAAAATTTTAATTTTACAACTCCAAAAATTTATAATAATCGCAAAACAAAATTTTTACATACATATTATTTTTAGAATTTTCTGTGTAATATTGAAGTCTGATTTGTCTGATAGAAGGTTTTTTTTTTTCCTCTATCTTTTTAGCCATTCTATCGAATTTGAAAACTGTAAATTTTTTGTATTAAATTTTTTTTTCCTAGTTTTGCTAATATTCAAGCTAAAAAATTTTTCTTCCTGTGATTACACAATTTTTCTGATGATTGATCAAGCTTTTTCCTTAATTAATCCCAAATTCCAATGATTAATCATTATTTTCCTTAATTAATCCCAAATTCCAATGATTAATCATTATTTCCTTAATTAATCCCAAATTCCAATGATAATCATTATTTTCCTTAATTAATCCCAAATTCCAATGATTAATCATTATTTTCCTTAATTAATCCCAAATTCCAATGATTAATCATTATTTTCCTATGATTAATCACAGACTTCCTGTGATTAATCACAGATTTCCTGTGATTAAGAGTTTATTCACAGACTTCCTGTGATTAATCACAGATTTCCTATGATTAAGAGTTTAATCACAGATTTCCTGTGATTAAGAGTTTATTCTTAATCATCTCTGTGATTAAGATTTTAATCTTATTCTTAATCACAGAAAAATATTCCTATGATTAAAAATCTTAATCATATTCATGATTAAGATTGGCCCATCTCTGCTTCGTAAAACCACTTTTTAACGCTCTCCCAGACGTATGCCATGTGTTTCCGGTAGTTGCTGTTCCATTCTAGTTGGGACACCCTGTATATTATGATCTTCCGAAGTGAGGCATTAGTATTCCCTTTACTACCAAACCACTCCCCTCAATAATGTAGGTCCTATAAAGCAACATAAAGTACGGGAATAGCTCAATTAAACCATAAGTGCTAGAGTGTAATAAATTGATGAATGTTGATTACACATTATTTGTCATTGTTATCTCTTTATCAAATTTCAAAACTTTTTTTATAAGTGGGAAAATACATAGACAATCTGGATTTGTAAAATCCTGAATGATTGATTGTCAATTAGATATTTTGTTGAGTACTCATAATTTTTGATTTGCAGTATTCTTTAGAAACACGGTGAATAATGAAGTTTCTGCTGTTAATATTGTGTTTCAAGTTCGTTTTGTCTAGAAATTCAGGGGAGCCGGTCTTTTTAACGGATTATGTGAAAAAACTTGATTTTGAAGGAGCGCGAAAAGCTTCTTTGGTTCCACCTTTGGTTAACAATATAAAAAGCTACTCAGGATATTTTACGGTTGATGATAAATTCGATTCGAACTTATTTTTTGGTTTTCCTGCGGAGAGGTATGAAGCTCACGCTCCGGTCGTAGTTTGGCTTCAAGGAGGTCCTGGAGCTTCCTCGATGTCCGGACTTTTCGAAGAGAACGGTCCGCTCGTTTTAAACGCCGACGGTACTCTTTCAGTCGAGAATGGCGATGGTCGAAATTCGCGAATTTGATTTTCATCGACAATCCTGTCGGTACTGGTTTCAGTTTTACAAATGGTGGATATTCAACTGATGAAACGATGGTTGGAGATAACCTAGACAAAATGATGAGGCAATTTTTTTGGTCTTCGACCACCTCAAAACAACGAGTTATACACAGGTGAATCATACGCTGGCAAATACGTTCCAGCAATGGCCTATTCTATTCACGAAAAAAACAAAAAGTCAGAAGAAAAAATCAATTTAAAAGGAATCGCCATTGGAACGGCCTCTGCGACCCAGTCAACATGCTCGATTACGGTGACTACTTGTATCAAATCGGACTTATCGATACACAAACAAAACTAAAATTATCCAAGTTCAAAATCAAGTCAAAGATCAAATAAATCAAGAAAAATACTGGAAGCATTTCAAACTTTTGATAAACTTCTAAACGGTGATTGACACCGTACAAAACATTATTTTACAACGCTACTGGATTTAATTTCTACTTAATTATTTATACAAAAGATTACTCAAAAGGTGGAAGCATGTATGATTTTTTTAAAGACGAAAACGTTAGGAAAAGCATCCATGTGGGCAACTTGACGTTTAACTCGGGACAAGAAGTCGAGAAAATTTGGCATCCGATGTTATGAAATCTATAAACCTTGGTTTGAAGTACTCATTGAAAACTACAGAGTTTTAATTTACAATGGGCAGTTGGATATTATTGTCGCATATCCGCTTACAGTGAATTTCTTAAAAAACCGTGAAATGGAGTGGGAGCGAAGAATACAAAACAGCGCCGAGAAATAAATGGTTCGTCGGCACCCAACTCGCTGGATATTCGAAATCGGTGAATGGCTTCACGGAAGTTTTAGTGAGAAATGCTGGACATATGGTACCCAGTGATCAACCACACATGCTTATGAATTAATTTACAAATTTGTTAACAACAAATCAATTTGAATTTAAATGTTGTACTTCAAGCAATAAAATCTTAATATTGATTTCGTTTTTCCTTTCCCAAAAAAATATGCATGCCAATGAAGCACTTCTCTGCTTCAATCGAGTCTTTTGACGAGGAATTTTGTTTATCAGAGTTTGCTGTTAATCTGTAAATTTATTGGGGCGACCAAAATCCCTCAACACCCCCAAAAACTTTCCAAATATCTCGAGACTAATGATCCCACAGAGCTCAATTTTTTTTGCAAATTGTTTTACGTCTAAAGAATCATCTTTGAGAATTTTTTGTAATTTTTCCCAAACTTTTAAGGAGGTATGATGGTTTTTAAGTGAGTTGCTTTGCAAATTTTTCGTTGTTAACAACGGTTTTCGGTTTTTTTCCCTTCTATCTCGGAAACTGTCACTCAAAACGAAAAAATGTCCTAAGTAAAAGTTGTAGGTACTGAAATTTACTACATAAAATATCTTATTAGTTTTTTCCGTTAGAGCAATACTATAGGAGATATGGAAGTATTTAAGTTGGTTGCTTTGCAAATTTTTCGTTGTTAACAACGGTTTTC